>PVJS01043046.1:0-17237 GCA_004027185.1 Glis glis
CTGGGGATTGAACCCAGGGGCGTTCTACCTCCGCGCTACACCCCCAGTCCTATTTTTTTATCCTTTATTTTGAAACCGGGTCTCACGAAGTTGCGGAGGGCCTCACTAAGGAGAGAGAGAGAGATAGATAGATAGAGAGAGAGAGAGAGAGAGAGAGTGAGAGAGCTGAGGCTGGCCGCGAACCCGGATCCTCCGGTCTCTGCCTCCCAAAGTACTGGGATTACAAGTGTGCGCCACCACACCCGGCTCCTCCATCCTTCTGAGGTCATTCTTTTCTTTAATAATCATCTATATTTCATGGGAAGTCTGGTTGTGTTCTCCAATTTCTCAGCAGATCCTGGAAAAGAGACTTAATTCTTCCCATTTTTCTTGCTCCAAACTTTTGCTTCCTGATTTTTTTCAATTTCTTCTTTCCTCTTCCCACTACATCTATAGGCTGCTCCAGCCTGTTACAGTCTGCTTTGCTTCAAAATATGGACTCACCACCTCTCCTTCAGGACAATGCCCTTGTAATTACCAGTGCGTTGTTGTATTTTATTGTTTTATATACATAATATAGAGAAACGATAGCACTGGCCACACTCTTGCTAAATTAACTGAAATCTCCACCTTAAGGAGTTCTTATTGGCAGCCCTCTCTCAATGTCTTTTTGGGACCTGCTTTCTGCCCTCTAGACTTTAAGAAAGCTTTTTGTTTTCAATCCTTCTCTTTCATGGTCTGACCCTTCTCAGCCCTGCAGTGGTGGGGGAAAAACCCACTCAAAAATTCCTGTAACTTTCTGATGCAGAGAAATTTGGCTCTGTTTTAGGCTCACCCTCTCCCATCCAAACTCTCCTGGGGTCCACCCTTGCTCAATTGGAAAAAAAAAAAAGCTCATTGGCTGCTTTCCCAAGCAAAGAAGTAATTTTCTATTCAGAAGGAAATCTATTACTCTTCTAAAGTAACCAAATAAAATGGATGTCAGCTTAATTAAAAGATTTTCTGTTATAGTTGTAATTTCTCTAGAAATAAGTTTATATAATATTTTAAATAAATTGATTTGACAGAATATTTAATAAAGTGATAGACAAGGATAGAGGGTCGTGTTTTTAAGAGAGATGATTCTAGCAGAGGCAGAAAATGTTAGAAGAAGAAAAGGAGTTTGTAATTTCTGTCCCTTTCTTTGAGTGACCCCAGCTATGTGTAGAAAAGGATAGGTTATATAGGCAGCAATAATTGTCTAATCTGTGGCTTCTCAAAGCCTGAGAAATAAAGCTATCACAAAGACAAGTACCTGAGACAGGAACCAGGGTCCATAAAGAAGAGATGAAGGCTCAGCTGAGGGTCTGGAGTGTGGGAAGGAATTCCTGGCAAATTCTTATATTCCAGTAGTGCAGTTGAGGCCTGGGAAACAGAAAGGCTGCTCTCAGAGGTAACAAACTCCCATGTGCCTGAGGGCACCACCCAGGACAATGATGGCCCTGGGAAGGCAGCAAGTGTGTTTTGTAGACTGAGGTTTGATTTCTTGTCATCTAGATCTTCAGTGTTATTGTATAACATGCTTAATTATGCTTATTACATGGATTAAAAATGTTAAGAGGGCTAACTTAATGTTAAAACTTTCTGTTAGTAGTTCCTAGGAATGATGGAAAAGTGAAATATCATATGACAACATTTCCTAAAACAAATTACCTAGAGAAATTTATAAAAACTTACAATGATGCATATAGAAGGCATGTAACTATTACAAACATATAAAGAATATATCGCTACTTTTATATATAATTTCTAAAATTCTAACATTGCCTGTGTAAATATCTACTTATATATTTTGTATAAATTGTCTCATTTAACAATAGATATGAAACAGTGCTTGACAATAAAAGGTTTGGAATAATGTTTTTGGAGTCAAAATAAAAAAAAATCTTTTGTCCTAGTGAGGATAAGCTATTCAGTAACAGTTAAGTCATATGCACGGTTTTTGTTTTACTCCCATTTCGTTTACAACATCACTGATGATAAAACTTTCCACTTACAACTTTGCATTCATACACATAATCAGCTGAATTATTTTTCTGTATATTTCTACGATGTGATAAATAAAAAAGAGAATCAAAGCTCTTAAAATTTAAAAATATTCTGTTCTTAGCATGACTTGGTCTAGTCACCTTAAGACTTTTCTGGAACATATCACAATGTGAAATGGTACATGGATATTATCTTTTCAGCTGGGTGGCCTTGCATAGTGGTAAAAAATAGGCAAAGAGACACGCGCCAAATGTTTATAGTAATTATCTTTGGGTGGTGTGATGTGATTTCCAGTGATTTTTTTCCATTGTTCTTTCTATTTTCCAAATTTTCTACATAGACCATTAATTAGTTTCAAGTGTAGAAAATAAAACTGTAAAAAGTAGTACAAAAATATCAGTTAGTATTTTTATAATCTTATGTTTGGGAAGGTATTTCTAAGCATCACAGTAAAGTCAGTAACCATATTAGAGTATATCTATAATATTAAAATTTAGTATGGTAAATGATCCATAAAGTTAACATATAATAATAACTGCTGTGGAAATATTTGTAACACATAAAACAAAGTTAATATGATTAATAAGTAGTTACTATAAATCAACAAATAAGATGTAAAACCCCAAAAGAAGAATGCCAAAGGACAGGAGCAGACATTTAGCAAAAGAAATATAAATGATCTCATATGAATAGATATATACCCTCACTGATAAATAAATAAATGCAAAATAAAACTCCAAGATAGTACTTTTCATCTTCCAAATTGAAAGATACTTAAATCAATTAAAATACCTGTGTTTACAAAATATGAGATAAGACATACTGCATACACTATTATGGGAGTATAACTTAGGTTTATTTTCATAAAGAATAATTTGACATTATCTATCAAAATTAAAGTGTTTATGATCTTTGACTCAACAATTCTGTTTGTGAATTTATCCTATGGAGAAAAATTTAGTAAATATGCCATGAAAGCTGTTAATACTGTCCAGTACTTGTGTGTTATAGCAAATCTGATACATATACAGATGTACCTATGTACAGATCCAATGATTTATTTTAGGTTTCAGTTTGATTGGATTAAGGAATGCCTAGTTAAATATTATTTCTAGGTATATCTGGAGAGTGTTTCTGGAAGAGATTGGCGCTTGAATCAGTGGACTGAGTCACTCAATGTGGGCAGGCACCAGCCTGAGGGCTTAGCTAGAACAGAAAAGCAGAGGAAAGGCAACATGCACGCTCTTGCGCTCTCTCTCTTTGGAACTGGGACATTTTTCTTCTCTTACCCTTTGACTTCAGAGCGTCAGGTTCTCTGGGCTTTAGACTCCAGGATTTGTACCAGCTGAAAGGATATCTATCAATCTGTTAATGATCTTATTACTATACAGTAGGACTGTGGAAGATATGCTTTTTTTCTGCCAATATATTTTTCAATTATTTGAAAGTTTATTAGAGTTTAGAGTTTATTACTTTCATAATCAAAAAAGTAATATTCAGTTACTTAAATATTTTCTGGAATAGGAAATAACAAAAGCAATAGTTAATAATTCTTATATGCAGAAAATGATGGTGCATAGCAGTGATCAAAACAAAACAAAAGCCAGGTGTGGTGGCGCATGCTTGTAATCCCAGTACTTTGGGAGGCAGAGACCGGAGGATCCGGGTTCGCGGCCAGCCTCAGCTCTCTCTCTCTCTCCGTTTCTCTCTCTCTCTCTCTCTCTCTACTTAGGCTCTCCGCAACTTCGTGAGACCTGGTTTCAAAATAAAGTATAAAAAATAGGGCCGGGGGTGTAGCGCGGAGGTAGAACGCCCCTGGGTTCAATCCCCGGTACCGCAAAAAAAGAAAAAATGGCAAAATGACATGCAGTACTGAACAATGGGGATATGTTCTGAGAAATGTGTCATTAGGCATTTTCATTGTTGTGTGAACATCATAGAGTATAGTCATGCAAACCTAGATAGTATGGCCTTCTATACTCCTAGGTTGCTGTATGGGTGTGTGTGTGTGTGTGTGTGTGTGTGTGTGTGTGTACATGCACACAGTAAAGCCTATTGCTTCTAGGACCATGATGAAAAAATCAACACTGAATTAAATCACACACAAGAGAAAATGACGCATCAAGAGATGCAGTAAATACGAGTGATATGAGGCTGCTGCCAGTGTAATATTGCATACTGTTTTACGACTTTTTGTTTTCTAGGTAAAAGAAGTACACTATAAAATAATGACAAAATGTATACCATAGTAAACACATAAATCAATAACAGTTTTTTATCATTATCAAGTATTATGCACTGCCTATAATTGTGCGTATTTTACTTTTATAATTTTCCAGCTCCTTTATTATCTTATGGGACTATTGTTGTATATGCAGTTCATCATTGACCAAACGTTGTTATGTGGTACATGACTATATATCAGAAGGATAAGAGTGCTTATTTGAAGTGGTGGGATGACAGATGAATATTGTTATTTCCAAATGTTCTGTATCAAACATGTAATACTTTCGTAATTAGGTTGAAAGCTAAGGTATAAATGTTGCCCATGTAAGCAGAAAATGAGAAAGTTTTCAAATAAGCCTACCCTCTTCTCTGTGTCAAACTCTTAAACAAGGGCTGCATCCTTCAGAGATAAAAAAGCATTAACTTGACTTTCATCAGCCTTAATTACATAGTTACACTTTTTCCGGTTCCCACCTGCTGAAATAATCTGTAAACCCACAATGAGATATTAGAATCTCAAGTAAACAAAAAGACCTACCTAGATCTGATTCTGAAAGATATGGTTGTTTTAAGAATCCAGGAACCTTCTTTGCATCTCCATGTTTTTACAAAGAATGAGAAGAGAGCAGACTATTAAAATTACTAGTACTTTCCTGACAATTTCCAGGTAATTGTGCCTGATCTGAAAGAGAGAGTGCAATTAAGACAATTCACAAACAGAACCTAGAAAGTAAACTCATCCCCGGGGTTCATCAGAGTGTGACCATTAAAACCAGTAGTCAGTCAAAGCAGTTCTCTGAGTAATTAGCTGTGAGAACCATGGAGTCACCTCCAAGACTGATTCTACTTGAGAACCCAGAATTAAGTGCATGGGAGTCCAAAGTTGCAGCGTGCATTGTTTTTTATCTCTCCTGAAACATGCACCATTTTTATGTGTGCTAAAAGCAAGTTAGTCACCATGCAAAAGCTGAACATTCAAGTGTTTGAGAAACACCTTTCTACGTCATGACTTACACAAGAGAAAAAAAAGGATTCCTTGCTAGAAGACAAAAGGAAGAGCAGAAAGCTCAAGTCAGCGAGGAAAAGGAGACCCATAATAGTATTTCAGAAGAGGATGACAATGAGCAGTGCTTCCCCCAAAGGTTGTCTGAGCTTCCCTGACCTGTGCAGATACCTTGAGGGGCTGAGGGTGATTGGAATAACTTCTTTCTCCTGAGTAGTATTGGTGAGTGGTGTCTAAAGACAGAGATGGGAGAACCTCTTCAAAATCGGTGTTCCTAGTCAGAAAATTTTAGTTCCTTTAGGTCAGTGGTTTTTTTCTCTCCAACATTTAATTTTGAAAAATTTTTAAAATATGGAAGTTGAAGGAATTTTACAGTATACCCACTATCTATGTATTACCATTAACATTTCACTATATATTTCACGTGTGTATGCATATAATCTCTAACCCTCTGTCCATCTTGGGTTTTTGATGCATTTCAGAGTAAGTTTCAGACATCAGTACACATTTCTCCTTAAATACTTACACATGTATATCTTAAACTAGAGTTGAATATTAGTTTACATTTTTTCTTTTAAGATAAAACTTACAAAGAATAAAACGCAAAACTCTTTAGTACTTTTCAGTGAATTTTGACAACTGCTTATACCTTTGTAACTCAAACGTTTATCAAGATACAAAATATTACAAAACCACTCAAAGTTCTCTCATTACCCTTCCCAGTTAACTCTTACTTCTTCCCTACCAGAGGAAACCAGTACTCTAATTTTTTTCCACCATAGAACAGTTCAGCTTGTTCTAGAACTTCAAGTCAATGTAATCATACAATATATACTCTTATATAAGACTTCTTTCTCTCTCTTATGGAGATTCATCACCACTGTCACAGACATCAATAATTCATTCCTTTTTATTGCCAAATAGAATTTCCACTGAGTAAAAATATAGGACAAGTTATTGGTCCATTCTATTATTGACAAATATCTGGGCTATTTTCAGCTGTGGGCTATCATAAATAAAACTGCTGTAAACATTCTCGAATAAGCCTTTGTGTGAACATATGTTTTCATATCTCTTGGGTAATTATTTAAGAGTGCAATTACTGAGTAATAGGGTAAGTATATAGGCTTAGCTTTATAAGAAATGTTCAGACCTTTTTATAAAGTACTTGTTCCACTTTATATTCTCATGACCAGCATATGAGAATTCCAGTTGTTCTACTTTCTCACTAGTATTTAGTGTTATTGTTCCTCTTTAACTTTAGCTGTCTGGAAGGTGTATACTAATATTTCATTGGGATTTTAATCTGCATTTCCTAAGCCAATGGTTTTCAAACTTTGGTGTACTTAAGACACATGGTATACTTGCTAAACTATGGAGTCCTGGGCCTCAAACAGGGCATTTTTATGTGTTTCTTTTTTATTGGTATTTGTATTTTTAATTGTTAACTCTGGAAACCCAAGCCCTAACTCAGTTTTTACTTTAGCAGAATTAGTGGGGTGGGGGTGCAGGCATCTGCCTCTTATCAAGCTTCCCTGGAGATCCTGATGAATGTGGTTCATAGACCAGCTCTGAGAAACTGGCCCTCTGGTAGCTGCATGGTGTTTGATATCAGTGTGCATTCACTTCCTGCTGGCAACTAGAATTGGTTTAATTTCTTCTAGTGAAAGTAGCTAGGCATTTTCATGCTTAATAAAACATTTATTCTGGCTACTAAAGTTTTAATCTCAAAAAATTGGAAGCTCAATCATGAACACATTGTCTCATGTAGAACAAGAGAATCTAGAGTTTCTAAACCAAATTCCAAAAGAAATATGCTTTGAGAAACTATGATAAAATCACATTTTCAGGTATCTATAATTAGCACATTATTCTCCAAAATTACCTTATGGGTTAGAGATAGAGAAAAGGACTACTATTATTTTATTTACATTAGTGCATCAATGTATTTGCTAGTTCTGTGTTACATTAATATTGTTTGTATGAGATCTGGTGAATAAACTATAGGCCTGAAATAGCTTAATATCTATTGGAAATATTGATAGAAAAAATATTGGAAATGCATAAACATTTTATTATTGCTGTATTGGGTGCTTAGAGTGAAGGGAAAAGGACAAAGCTGTTTTTAACCTAAGTGACAATAATGCCATGTAATACTTAAGCCAGGGCCAAAGGAAATGCAATAATATTGAACTTACCCAATTCCTTTTATCAAGAACTCAAAGGCCTTTTAAGTGATGGCTCATTAAATCTTGCAGTGTCTCTGTAAGTTAAGTAGCAGAGGCAATGACGTCATGTGTTTTACTACTGGAAAAATTGAGGATAGAACCTTTAATCCAAGGATAGGTATAAAGGATAGACCCGAAGACAAAAATAGAACTCACAAGGGCCCCAGGATTCATAACTTCTTGGATTGAAAATGTATTTCGCGTTGAACATGCAGATGGGGTTCTTAGGTTCAGCTGAGCACAGGTGAACAACTGGTCTATAGTTGAAGAATGTTGACAGGCAGAATTCCTCTCTTGAATTATGTAGTTCGTATTTCTTTTTTTCTTTAAACAAGCTCTGACTAAAAAGTAAAGAGTACTACTTGAGGAGAGCAAAGCAAAAGCAATTTCATTGCAGTTCTCAAGGCTTTACAGATAAATATATTAATTAAACACAAAGCCCAAAGTCCCCATTTCTGCCTTGTGTGATTTCTTTATCTTCCTCCTGCCCTGAACATGTGGGTGTCTCAGTAAGGATGTGTCTGGCCTGGTGGGTAAATGCTCCTGCTGAAGGCTGAATATCATCACAGCTACCTTTGCTAAGACTCTCAATTTGCTTTCTTGGAGCCTCATTCACTCTGGGACATATGTGGCTCTGGACTGATTAGAGCCAGATATTCCACTGAGTAGTGTCTCCTGATCTCTAAAAACGGAAATCCCTTTAGGCACTTGATTTGGACAAGAAGTCACATCTGCTATACATGAGGACAACTGAGGAAATGTTTGCCATGATTCTGCAAATTCCTTTTGAGAGATGGGGAAATATGTGCAGTTTAAAGAGTGTGTTCTCTCCCATTTGAAAACTGTGATTGTTCCTCTTCTTCCTGTAGGAATCTCCAGCTCTTTTTTCTTACCTCACTTTCATAGTTTGTGCTGCCTTGACTATTCTTTCCTTCCTTTTCTTGTATCAAATTTACATCTCTATTCTTTTGATTTAGCTAGTTTTCCCAGCCAAGTTTAGGAAATATCACATTAGCTCTAGAACATACTATTTTCTTTCCAAGTAGGCATAGGAACATTGGATCTCTACCTTCATTATAAAGCCTTCCAAGCACTTCCCTTCTCCTCCTTTAATCATCTTTGTTGCTCAATATTGAATCTCTCCCAGTTTCCCTTGACTCCCTGAAGATAAAGAGACCAGATGGAGATTGTGCCTTTCTTGTCAGGATCTGGTTTTCAATATCATGTATGAGCATTGATCTTGGTTCAGAGATCACCATATGTACAGTCAATTAACCTCCAAAAAAAAAAAGAAAATGTTTTCCTAAGGCCCAGCCTTGCACCTCCTCCTCCATCTCACTTTGATTTCTACTCACCACCTATTCGTCATTAACCCTTTTAGAAGGAACACCGAGTCAGTGCTTTCATGCCCAATTATCTTTGATTTTCAATCTAAAAATGAGCCATTTACTGAACCAATGGGGAGGGAAACATTAAAAGCAAAAGGTATTAAAGAATTATAGTCTTAAGAAGCCACGCAGTACCTGTGCATTTTGCTCTGTAGTCGAGGAAACTATAAAATTGTGCACACATTAGGAGAAAAGTTTCCACCCAGCATGCACTGATTTAATGGCATAACATCCAGTAATGTAAAGTATGGACCTTGAGTCTTAAGGCACATTTTGTTGTTATCCTCTCTTTCTTAATAGGACAGGGTTTAAAAATATGCTACTGTGCATACACAATAGCTCCCTTTCAATTACGCTTTTATCTGTGCAGAAATTATTCCCTCAGGCAAGAGATTAAAATAAATGCATAACAACTTTTTAGAATTGCTAATCCAAGTACCTTTCTGAGAAAATTCAGCCTTTGGAAACTCAAGCCTTGACATAAACAATAAACACTAATAAAAATTTACTTCTTCCTGCCATGGACAATGATGCAAGTGAGATAGACTTTTGATTTTTTCCTTAGGAAACCAGGTTGGTGTGGGAGAAGCCAGTATCTGCGTTATTGCTCTATATAGCACCAAATAAAGGTTGAATTTATGGTGTGTTTAAACCCAAAACAGGGTTGATGTTTTGAGTCAAGTGGATAACAGGATGAAAAGTAAAGTGGGTGTAGGCTGGTGCTGCTAGAAAGAAGTTCTCTGAGTCCTAAGGCTGGCACTGGGTCCTGCCTCTGCCTTGTGGCCTTGGATAAGTCACTTTTTTATGGGGTGAAGATGGAGGGAGAGGAAGGGGACACTTTGTGCCAGGAATCATGCTAGAAACTTTAATCGCCATATCTCATATTGACCTTGACTTTATTTTTTTTTAAAGGAAGAGACACAGTCGCAAAGAACTTGTGAATTTTTTAATTCCTTAGCAGAAAATCATTTGCTTTGATAAGACTGAAATAGCACTTGACCTTTTTTGTGGTTTTTGCGTTGTTGCTTCTCTTTTGCTTGCTCTCTCCATCTTCTCTTGGGGCCTCTAGGCTTTGATCGCTCCAGCTAGATTTATTCACTAGTGAGTTGAAGTTCTAGCTGTAAAGCCTAGGCTGGGATTCCTTATGTCTGCTGTGTCTTTTTCTCTCTCTTTTCTAGCCCTCTCCCCAGACTTTCCTAACAATTCAGATTACCCTCTGGTTTTTCCTTTCCTGATACCATCTTGTCCTGCTTTCTTTTAGGATCCCTTTCTTTTAGGATAGTCATGGCTTCACACAAAAGGAACTCTTTACAACTCTTGTCTTGGTATCTACTAGGAGGACTCCGCCCCTATTTAAAATCCCAGAATCTGCCGGGCATGTTGGCGCACGCTTGTAATCCCAGTACTTTGGGAGGCTGAGACCAGAGGATCCGGGTTCGCGGCCAGCCTCAGCTCTCTCTCTCTCTCTCTCTCTCTCTCTCCCTGTCTCTCTCTCTCTCTCTCTCTCTCTACTTAGTGAGGCCCTCCGCGACTTTGTGAGACCCGGTTTCAAAATAAAGTATTAAAAAAAAAATAGGGCCGGGGGTGTAGCGCGGAGGTAGAACGCCCCTAGGTTCGATCCCCGGTACCTCAAAAAAAAAAAATCCCAGAATCTGAAGGGTAGAGGAAACCAGTAAGATAGTTTTTAGGTCTATCTCAAAGAGTCACATCGGACAATAGAGCAATTCTAGCACTGAATGTGAACTTAGAGAAGCTGTAGTTAATAATCATTTTATAGATGAAGAACTGAGGTCCTCACTTGCCCAAGACCATCACGTAACTGAACAGAAGAGCTGAAACTAGAACCCAATTCCTCTGACTCCCAGTCTAAGATTCTTTCGATCACATCAGATAGATAGATAGTAGTATAGGTGTACAAGACAGATACTTTCTTCCCTGAACAATCTCAGTACTATCTACTTTTACAACTTTTAAAAATGGAACACCACATTAATATTTTATCCTGAACTCTGTTCCCTCTTTTTCACTGTTTTGGTATTTGCCTTGAAGGTGGGGGGAGCGTGTTGACCAGGAGTGCATGAAGTCATATAATGTGCTACATGTTGATCTTCTTCTATAAAATGGCTTTGCCTGAGCCCACACACCTAATTGTAGAATGTAAGCCAAATTATTTTCCCCTGGGATGCCATACCATTTGCATCTGTCATAGTGCCACTGACACCTATATATTCTAGTCCATAGTTCTCAAGCTTTAGTGTGTGTAAGAATCACTTGGAAGCTGGATGTGGCGGTGCCCGCCTATAATCATAGTACTCTGGAGGCTGAGACAGGAGGGTTGCAGGGTCAAGGCAGCCTCAGCAACTTAGTGAGACCCTCAGCAACTTAGTGAGACCCTATTTCAAAATTAAAAATAAAAAAACTGGAGGTAGAATGTTCCTGGGTTCAATCCCCAGTACAAAAAAAAAGAAAGAAAAGGAAAGAAGAAAGAAAGAAAGAAAGAAAGAAAGAAAGAAAGAAAGAAAGAAAGAAAGGAAGGAAGGAAGGGAGAGGGAGGAGAGAGAGAGAGAGGGAGGGAGGGAGGGAGGGAGGGAGGAGGGAGGGAGGAAGGAAGGAAGGAAGGCTTGGATGTCTTGTTAAAACACAGATTAACTAGGCCCTCTCCCCAGAATTTTTGATTCAGTAGGTCTGTTGTGGGGCCTGCGAATTTGTTTTCTAACAAGGATGCTGCTGCTGCTGCTGCTGCTGCTGCTGCTACTGATCTAGGAACACACTTTGAGGTCTACTGTTCTAACTAAATAGCCTCCCTGTAAACCCTCAGCTCAGAAACAATGCGAGACCCTTCTTTGGGAAAGTGATCACTGATCTGTCCGAAGGAGGACACATGATGGGGGTTTAGGCAATATAGGTGATAAGTAGCAAGAGAAGTATAGAAAGCAAGAGAAGTGGTGGGGAGGGAAGGAGAGGAGAAGAGAACAGGAGTTCTCATAGGTCATAACAGTGCAGTACTGTCTTTAGAGCAGCCTTAAGTGATTGTCTTTATGAACCTCTTTCACTTCAGATAGCCTCAGAGGCTTTTATGGAGCAAAATGAACCTGCCCTGCATAGAAATGATAATTACAGTCATTTTTCAGGATGACAGTGTGAGCTCTATGAGCTGCATAGTTGGAGCTATTAGAACCCACCCAGGGATGAAGATGAGGTACTGCAGGAAATCTTTTTACCTTCTACTCTTACTCTCAGTAACAATAATTGATGAGACAAAAGGCAAGGGGTTGGATATAGGTTTTTGAAGCTGTTTTCCTTACTAGAAACGGAAGGCAATGTGAAAGGGTGAACTGGGCTTCTTTATCTCTGCGCCTGTAATTCCCATCAGTACTCTAAGCCACACCTATTAGCATACAACCTAAATAAAAATAGTCTCTCACTAGGCAAATACAACTTCAAGGCAAACCTCTTTGTTTGCCTCAGATATATTCCGACTGTAGTCTCTATGCCCTTCCTATATGCAAACCCTTGTAGTTGTCACTCTTGGAACTTAGGTTACCACTTCTTAAATGTCCCGCTGCATTCACATGATATTTAGACGGTAAAAGTGAAGTGGAAGACACCTTTTTATTAACTCAGGTGTTTGTTGCTGTTTTCCATTGGCAGACATGGTGGTGGGGATGCTGGGCTTTCCAGAAGAAGCATTCCAGTGTCCATCACTTATTTGGGGAGTTTTAAGCGACCGTGGCAGTGGTGGCAATGGACCTGCTTCTTGGACCACAGCTATGGCAGTGTGTTCTTAAAGTCAGCAGTCGCAGCAAAGGTCTCCTGATACTTCACATGCGTCAGTTCTGTGGTGATGTTCTAAGAACCATTCCTGGGACCCAGCCTATGTGTTTCAAACCTTCCACAATTTTGTAAGCTTTTCTTCCCTGTAGTAAATGCCTTTCTGGCAAACATGGGTAGAGAAACTTCTGTCTCATGACTCTTGATGAGGATTGACTAAAATCTCCAGCAATAATGAAAGACTAAATGTCCTTTAGGGCATTACTTTGAAAGAACATCTTGCAGACACTGAAAGTGACATTTTGGAAGGAAACTTAATGACACAGACACTTATCTCATTGGAGAAAAGAGAGGAAAAGGAATTTAAAAACTGCTGATAAAACATGACCTCAAAGACCAGAGGAAATTGGCTCTAAAATGTCGGCAGCTGTTACCTCTAGATAGTGGTAACATGCATTATTTTTATGGTTATACTTTATTTTATTGTCCCAAAGTTTTACAACAACCCTTATTACTTACATAAGCAGAATAAATAAAAATAATAAATGCCTTTGGCAGCTCATAATGGCGTACAGTTTTAAAATGTTGAATCCAACTGTTGAGTAAGCTTATTCAAAAGCCATTAATTGGAACTTTTTGTATACTAGTCTTATAGCAATCATCTTTTCTTTCTGTACTGATTTACTCATTGCTTTCACATTATGTGCTTACTAATTCCATGCTACAATACATTTCATTGTTATATTGAAATGGGTATTGGTTGGTGTCCAAAAAGAATTTCACATCAATATATTCAAAAGCATTCTCCTTTGCTTTCTATCTCAAATGGAGAATATTTAAAAATAGAGGTACTAGGTAACAGATAATAGAAGGTATTTGTTCAACTTGATAAAGTCAGTTGACACACCCAGATAAACCCATGTCACATTCTTGATGTTCAAGCTAGATCCATTTGGGAAGGAAGTAGTTATATGTTCATTATACTTTTATTCCTAATTTCACCTATGAAGTTTTGTTATTATGTATGTTATACTAGATATTAAAGTTCTGAGTAGTTTGTCATTAGAGAATCTTAGATTTTAATCTTAAAATTTTGTCTTGTACTTTTCTGTGCTCCATTTAAACCATTTCTAGCAGATGGAACCCCCCCACCCTGTTGAACATCAGCCATGAAGCATGTTCTTCCTTCTTGGACAATTTGTTTCTATTCCAGCAATGACAATTATTTATCTATCTAAATTTCATTTATTATTCTACTCTTTTAGTTTGTTTCTTTCTGGTCTGTCCTTAATATTGATAGATAACAGTATTTAAATATTTTAATATTTAAAGTTTATTATTGAATTACCTTTTGATCTTTCATTCTCCAGGCATGAAGTCTATTTCTCTTTCTATTGTGAGTGTTCTCATGTTCTCTGCGCTGCCATTCCTTTCACAGCCCATGGGGCATAACTCTGAGTATCCAAATCCCAGCGGAGAAATAAATGAAGGTATAATGAAGAAGGTTCCTTCTATCTGTCAGTGTTCCATGGGGACATTACAAAAGAACTCTGTGCTCTCAATGGGTTAGGAAAGGAAGAATAGATGATGGTAGTATTTGTCTTCTTTCCTGGAGATGAAATGGGGGAGGGAAAAAGATTAAGGAGAAAATAAGGGTATTTCCAAATAGACATGATATCTTTGAGATGATAGAGCAAAGAAACTAAGTAAGCCATGCAGATCTAAACTATAGTTACCTTGTGTTGATAAATTTTTGCCCTGTAAACATCTACTGTCACAGTTTTTTGTTTTCCATAGCGGGGACTTAATTCCAAACAATCAAAAAATGAGGGCCTATTTGCAGGCAACTTTGCACAGAAGGGGGACTTCCAGGTATCCATCTTTATTCTTGGCATGGTATCTCACAAATTCTTCAGTTTTGACCCCCTGTGGTCCTCTCCTAAGTATGTGAACCCTTTACCAACAGGTGCCAACATAACTGAATAAAAAGGAGGGAGAAATCATATTGCTTGAGATAATCAAGGAAGGTTTCATAGAGAAGTGGGTATCTGAGGTGGAATCCAAACAAATGGGTACGATGTGACTGTGAAGTGTCGGGGAAGCTGGTGATTTGCGTTAGCAAGTCCATGATGTTCTCCATGCTGGCGATGTCAGCTAATAACCAGTCTCCAGTCCACACCCTCCCAGTTATGTATGTGCAGAAGACCCCAGAGTTTGGTGACAGGTCTCAATCCTGTCTTTTCATTTGATTAAGCTTTCAATGTATTTTTTTTCAAATGTAAGTTTTAGAAAATATTATTTTGTTAATATGAAGAGAAAGTGCATTTAAAATGTGAAAACACAAATCCATCATTTTATTGACTTATCTAATAAAATATTATTTTCTCCTGTACTCTTCTTGTAAGATCAGATCATCCTACCTATGTACAAAAGAAAATCCTAGGTTGGTATCCTTAGAGTCATTAATATAGAAATAGGCAAACTGAGATGGTATGGAGGATAAATTTATCCCCTTGGGAAACATAATGAAATAAGGGAACAAATACAGCCAAAGCCGCCATATGTCAAGAAGTGACTCTGTGACATACCATCTGATGATAATAAGCACTGGCTGCCAATTTTTACAGAGAAAAGCATGAAATTGAATTCAGGTAAAGATTTATCTGTGAGTTTGGGAGAGGTAAAAAATTATGTGCTTTATTCAAAGCACTAGGGTGGTCTGGATTACAAATATCACCTGACAGAATTATTTGGTGACTATAAATGCCGAGACTGGCTTTTCTTATTTTCACCAAGAGTTAGTGCAGCAAGCCTTTCAGGAATTTTGTCATTAATCCCAGAATGAATTTGTCAGAAGAGTGCACAAATTGAGATAGGAGGGAAATGGGGCCTCTCTGATGTGTTTTCTGAAATTCATGGAACTTTCAGTTATCGGTTCTGTGCTCTCTATTTTTTATTGCAAGGCATCATCAGTCTTTTGGGCAACACTGGTGATTTGCAGTGACAGCTAAAAATACAACTGAAAAAAGTAAATAGGAAAAGTACTTAATGTTTGTGGTAAATCAATGAAACCACCACAATTTCATGTTTTTGAAGGAACAAACACAATACACTCTAAATTCAGACAAATGAGTTTATCTAGGGAAAATCACAAGCAGACTGCAAAAAACCTGATAGTGCTTATTTCTTGAAGACTGAGTAAACTGTTCTCTACAAATAGGTTAAACTTTCCCTTAATAAGAACTTACAGCACTTGGGCCCCGTTCCTCAGCTTTGAGGTTGACATGATGTTGCTCCAAACATCCCTTGGTGCCACTGTCAGAGTTTGAATTTGGGGATAGATAAACTACCAGTTCTGACTAATAAAAACCGTCGTGAGTTCTTGTTTTTCCGGGTGAGGGGAATCCAGTGGGAGAATACAGTGTAATTGGGAAAGGACAGACATAATTGCAAATCTCCCTGGGAATTCTCTCCTCTTTGTTCCTGCCTGAGTATGCTGTCACTGTAGCTTTGGAAGCTGCAGGTGCAGCGTCTTGAACACCAGGTATCTTTGTTCTCTTTCTTTTATTATTAGTGAGGAAGGATGAGAACTCACATGTCATTACAACAGGCTTTAATGTCAGTCTATTTCAGTTCTGCAAACTCTTTCTTTTAAAATATTTGGTCTCATTTTCTATCCCTCTACCCATACACACTACTCTCACAAACTTCTCATATGGAACTGAAGCAGAATTTCCAGATGTGGTGGTGGAAGGGGCTTGATCAACACATTCAGTGCATCCACCATCCACAAGACTGCTGCTTAGCATATAGGAAGTGCTCAAGAAACATTTATTAAATAAATGAACTTCATATGTAAAATATATGAAAAATGTCCTAGAGGAACCAGACACTGGACTTCTGGGCTTCTGGGCCTCATATTACCTTCAAATTCACATTTCCAGTGGGGACTTGCAGCCTCCCTCTTAGGTTACCTTTGTGGGAAGCACACAACTTATTAGAGGAGAAATGTCATTTTTTGCAGTAAACACCAACTATTCATACAGCTCTTCAGAAATTTAAGGAGCAGATTTAATCTTTTAATCAGTCTGCCATCTAAATGTTTGTCAGCCAGAGTATCGGTTTTAGGCTTGGGTACATTGCACATATTCCTTAATGAGGGCAATTTATTTACATTTTGTCTTCTTATCATTGCACATTGTGATTTGTGCTACAGTAAATTTAAGTTAGAAATGAACAAAACAATTGAAAATCCCTCAGAAAAATACTAGCAAACCAAATTCAGTAGCACAATAAAAGAATCATACAGCCTGACCTAGCAGGATTCATTCCTGGGATGCAAGAATGGTTCAGCATATAACACCAATTGATATGATACACCATACTAACAGAATGAAGGGTAAAAAGCACATGATCATTTCAATAGGTACAGAAAAATGTTTGCTAAAATTCAGTGCAATCTCATATTAAAAACTTCCAACAACCTTGGAATAGAGGGAAATTACCCCAACACAGTAAAGACCATACATAAAAGTCCCAGAGTTAACATCATTCTCAATGGTGAGAAACTAAAAACTTTCCCTCCAAGATTAGGGACAGGGCAAGGATGCCCCA
>PVJS01043047.1:0-17237 GCA_004027185.1 Glis glis
CCCCAGTACCGCAAAAAAAAAAAAAAAAAAAGAAAGGACACATTGGGAAAATAGAGATTTAAAATTTTAAAAATTCATAATCTAACTCCACCCTATAGGGTGTGTTCAGTCAGGCAGAAGCCTTAATGAGTCCACACCCTAATCACAATGGCTCCTCTCCACACCTGAGATGCTTAATGTAAGTAGGGTGGGTGAGGAGGACGAAGGTCAGACCCCACTGCCTATCTGTTGCCAGGGAAACTGAGGACTAAGAGGAAGTCCTGCCCTCTACTATGCGACCCTACCTACCCCCTCCTATAAAAGGATTGTGAAAGCACGTGGACGCTCTCTTGCTCACCCGGATGGACGGACATGCGCAGGGAGACTTGCTCTCCCTTTCTTGAGATGACCCCCAACCTGTATCCCCACCTTTCTTAGATGACCCCCAACCTGTATCCCTACCTTTCTTAAGTTAATTAAACCTTTGCCTTTTTCTGATGGCACGTGTTGAAATTCTTATTCATCATGGAAGCCAAGGACCCTCCAGAATTAGCGTGTTTCCCCATGACACCCCCACCCTGGGGATTTAACCCAGGGACATTCTACCTCTGAGATATACCTCCAGCCCTTGTTTTTTTGAAACAGGGTCTCACTAAATTGCTGAGCCTGGCCTTGATCCTGTGATCCTCCTGTCTCAGCCTCCCAAGTTACAGGCATGTGCCATTAAGCTGGATGACCTCAGGCCTCTTCCCCCCCTCCCATGCTCCCCACACCCACTCAGCCTGCCCATCTGTTTTACCCAACAACCCGCAGAGCAGAAGGATTAGGGACCCTGCTGGTGAAGAGGAGGCGGGAGGCTGGATGTAAGTCTTGATGGCACTAATAGGATGCATCTGCTGGGCTTCCTAATTTAATTGGGCTTTTATTATTTGCACATTGATGATGCCTTTGCATACATTATTTTTGAATGTTTGGCTATAATGACTCTGTGTTTTGTTCCACAGTTTCATGGAATTTTCAGAGATGGAACTCTGCTCTAAAGGGGATACATGGAAAATTCCGAAGATGTGTTTCAGCCCAGGAATACATTTTTTACCTAAAGCTTATAAAACATCTCCATCCTTTTAAACCCTACTCAGCTGTCACAGTCCATGACCTTTATTTCCTTAGGGCCACTTAGAGAGGCTGGCACTCCAGGCTGATCACGGTTCTGGTGCGTTCTACCACTGGCTGGGTGGCGAGCTGTGCTGGAAAGACTCTGGTGGGGCTGAGAAGTGGGTGAGGGGGCGTGGAGGAAAGACTAAGCCCCACATTGCTGAACCCTGGCTGAGGACCTTTCATCATTGCTGCCCATGTCCCAGGGTACCTCCTGCAACCAGAAAGAAGGAGAGAAGCTTTGACAGTAGCTCTAAACCAGGATGCGAAGATTAAGCACCCAAGCTTTGGAATCCCAGCACTGCCTATCAGCTAGTACTTCACCCTTGAGTCTCCCTTGGCTAATTAACAAAGTACCAACCGTCACAGGACATACATCATAGGGCCGTTGAGAAGACTAAGCAAGATAATCCGTGGGACTGATTAGCTTACTCTCTGGACTCAGTGAATGGGAGTGAACATGACTACTACACATGGTCAGTCTAATTTGACATCATCCATTGTAAGAGGCACCTTTGTTTTATGTGCTCTTGAAACAGACACATTATCAATTATACTAAACTACGGCACATCTTTGTTATCATGGAGGATAAGAAGAGCTCATGAAAGAACGCTCGTAGATTTATTTAGGCATCAATGTTTGATAATATGTCACATGCATAAAATATACATACACATAAAGGGGAAAGTGTAAGCAAAACGAATGCATTTCAGAATGGTGCAGCTCTTCTGGTGTGTGTGTGTGTGTGTGTGTGTGTGTGTGTGTGTGGTTTTCCTGGGGATTAAACCCAGGGCATTCTACCTCTGCACTATAACCCCAATCCTTGCTTTAAATTTTTACTTTGAAACAGGGTCTTGCTGGTCTTAGACCTGCAAACCTCCTGTCTCAGCCTCCCAAGTACTGGGATTACAGGCATACTCCTCCACGCCCATCAGTGGAACCAGGATTTGAACTCAGGAGCATTCTACCTCTGAGCTACACTCCCAATCCTATTTTATTTTTATTATTTATTTATTTTTGCGGTATTGGCGATTGAACCCAGAAGTGTTCTACCTCTAAAATATACCCTAAGCCACCCCCTTTTTTAGTAACTGGGGATTGAACCCAGGGGCATTCTACCTCAGAACTACACCCCCCGCACTTTTTTTATTTTGAGATAGGGTCTTTCTGAGTTGCTGAGGCTGGCCTTGAACCTGTGATCCTACCATCTCAGATTCCCAAGTACTGGGAATACAAGTGTGCACCACCACAACTGGCTCCTATTTATTTATTTATCATTCATTCATTCATCATTCTGGGGATTGAACCCAGAGGCATTCTATCTCTGAGCTACACCCCCAGCCCTATTTTACTTTTTATTTGGAAACAGGGTCTAAGTTGCTGAGAGCCTCGCTAAATTGCTGAGGCTGATCTCAAACCTGTGATATTCCTGACTCAGCCTTCTAAGTGTTGGGATTATGGGATTATAGGCATGGTATGTGCCAGCATGCCCAGCTCCTATTTTTTTTTAATAGGGTCTTGCTAAATTACCATGTACTGGCCTCAAACCTGCAATACCCCTGTCTCAGTCTCCCAACTGAATTACTTTTTAAAAACATTTTGAAACAAGGTCTCGTTAAATTGCTCAGGGACTCCCTAAATTGCTGGGGCTGTTCTCGAACCTGCAATCCTCCTCTCTCAACCTTCCAAAGATTGGGAATACAGGCATGTACCACCACACTTGGCTCTGAATCACTGTGTGTGTGTGGTACTGGGAATTGAACCGGGGTGTTCTACCTCTGGACTACACCCCCAGCCCTATTTTGTTTTTCATTTAGAAAATAATTTAATTTAGAAAACATTTAGATTACAGGATCTCACTAAGTTTCTGAGGGTCTTCCTAAATTGCTGAGACTGTGATCCTCTAGTTTTAGCCTCCCAAGTATTGGGATTACAGGTGTGCACCCCATGCCCGGCTGCACTGTAGGATATTTAGCAGCATCCCTGACCTCTACCCACTGGGTGCTAATAGCACTTGTTATTCAGGTATAACAATCAGAAATGCCACTAGGCATCACTGAACGTCACCTAAGGGTTGGGGAGAATCACGACAGTTGAGAACCACTGCATTACACCTGGCCCCTTGCGGGGAAACCAGATTCCAGGCTCAGCTGGAGAGTGTGAAGTTCAAATCCAGAAATGATGAGAGGAACCCAAGATTTGGTCATGCGGCTGATAAGCCCAGGTGGAAGTGTGTAGGCCTGCAGGGAGTTAGCTGCTGTACACATGGCCCAGGTTAGAAGCCGTCAGAGGCTCAGGGGACAGGTGAGGTCCAGAGCACATGGGAGAGGTCTCAGGTGTGCCGATGGGCTACGCATATGGAGAAAGTGACTTTCCTTTGTCCCTCAGATCCATCCCACTTCTCTTTTTCCCCTCCTGGAACAATTACTGTCCTAAGTATGTATGTACCCTTTCATTCTGTTTTTATGCTTTTACATGTAGACATGTGTAGAATCTATGATAAACACATACAACTGGCTCTTCTTTCTCTTGTTCTTTCTGTACAGGGGATTGAACCCAGGGGCCTTCTAACTTTGAGCTACACCCTCAACCCTTTTTTATTTTGAAACAAAGTCTCATTAAATTACTAAGGGTCTCTTTAAAGGCTGAGGCTGGCCTCGAGCCTGTGATCCTCCTGTCTTAGCCTCCCAAATACTGGGATTACAGGTTTTTGCCACTATGCCAGGCTAGAACTGATTTTTCTGTTTGGAAAACTTATATAAATAGGGTGTGTGTGTGTGTGTGTGTGTGTGTGTGTTTTGCTGGGAATTGAAACCAGAAGCATTCTACCTCTGAGCTATACCCCCAGCTCTATTTTATTTTTTATTTGGAAACAGTGTCTTGCTAAGTTGCTAAGTCTGGCTTTGAACCTGTGGTCCTCTTGTCTCACCCTCCCAAGTACTGGGATTACAGGAATGCCCCACCGCACCTGGCAGGATTTTAATTTGTATCACACAATAATTTTCTGTTTTCACTTAACAGTATATTTTGAGGTCTATCCATACTGATACACATAGCCTTTTCTTTTTGGTGCTGGGGATTGAACCCAGGGCTTTATGTGTGCTGGATTCCTGCTCTACCTCTGAGCTATGTCCCCAGCCTCACATATAGCTTTACTTCATTGTGAGTATACCACATATTACCTCGCCATTCTCCTATTGCCAGCTGTGTGGGTTGTTTCCAGTTTGGCATAATTACTAAATCCTGCAGTGAGATCCTTGTATATTCCCATACCTAGTTTCTCTTCATCATTGTACCTAGCAATAGAATTGCAGGTTCACAGGCAATACAATGGAAATGAAATATCCCATTTCATCAGACACTGCCAGATTGCTCTCTATTGGGTTTACATCAATTTATCCATTTATATCCTCACAAGCAATGTACAAAGACAACCTTTTCCACGCCCTTACCAATTTTGCCATTGTTTAAATTTTTTGCCAGTTGCTGGGAGCAGTGGTACGTACATGCCTGTAATCCCAGTACTTGGGAGGCTAAGACAAGAGGATTGCAGGTTGGAAGCCAGCCTCAGTAATTTGCAAGACCCTTAACAACTTAGATGAGGATCTTAGTTTTTCAAAGTAAAAAACAAAAAAGGGTCAGTGGTGCAGCTCAGAGGTAGAACGCCCATCAATTCCCAGCAAAACACACACACACACACACACACACACACACACACACACACACACACACACACACACTTGCCAATTGAGGGAATCTATTTCCATTGGGGGTGGGCCAAGCATGTGAATAAACACCGTCCATCATGCCTGCCTCAGAGGACGAAATGCTGAGAGTCACCCAGTCTGTGGGAACTGTCATGTTTGACCACAAACACCACCCCGAGGTTTAAAAGTTGATGGATTGCCTAACTCCCCTTCCTGGTAAATCACCTTAGCCAGTGAAACACAAACTGCTCTTAAAACAAAGCAGTAGTCGAATTAACTGCTGCGATGAAAGGGCTTCCCGTGGACCTTGTATGGTCTGAAGTCTGCCACGCCGGTCCCTGTGCATGTTCCTAGGTGGCACAACAACACTGGGCCAGGTCTGCCCTCCATTCCCCAGGCTCTGCACGTGGGCAGGTGTGACCTGAGAGACCTTGAGCTGAACTGGCAGGGCCGAGGGGTGATGGTCGGCGTCTCAGCCCTTCAGGGTGGGCGCCTGGGCTGGCCGGTGTCACTGCCCCAGGAGCTGAGGTCTGCCCATCTCAGCCCCCTTCTGTCTTGGGAACACCTCCTGGCCCAGGCCTTTCAGACCTCCCTGGCTCACTTGTTCCCTCCCAGTCCTGCATCTTCTCCTCTCCAGAGTCACAGTCTTTGGGGTGTTACAAAACACCAGTGGGAAGCCCTGGAATTGGACCTGGGTTCCATCCTACCCCATTGCTCAGTGGCCTGGCAACTGCACCCGTATAATGGGGGCGATCCTTTTTCCATTGGGATATCTAGAGGTCAGGGCCAAGAACAGTGCACATCAGGACTTGGAAGGTCTTTGAGTTGCTGAGGTTGTCTTCGAACCTGCGATCCTCCATATCTCAGCCTCCCAAGTACTGGGATTACAGGCATCACCACCACACCTGGCTAGAAGGTCTCTGAAAACTGTCACAGGTTAGGTGGGAGGTACTGTGGTTAAGTGGAAGGGGCTCCAGTCTGGCTGTTTATGGCCTTTTCTCCATCACTTACCTAGCTTAATAACTTCAGGAAGTCTCCTCTCTCGAGCCTCAGTTTCCCTATCTGTGACATTAGCACAATGAACCAGATTAGCCCTTCCCAAACTGTACTCCACAGAACTCTCGAAATATTCTATGAAAAGAGGTTCCATTGCACATTCAGTCTGGAGACAATGAATGTGATATCTACCCTGAGGACCAAGTTGAAAGGCAGCATTCAAAAATTCTGAGGCACCGGGTGTGGTGGCACACGCTTGTAATCCCAGTGCTTGGGAGGCCAAGACAGGAGGATCACAGGTTCATGGCCAGCCAGCCTCAGCTACTTAGGCCCTTCGCAACTTAGTGAGACACTGTTTCAAAATAAAATAGGGCTGGGGGTATAGTTCAGAGGTAGAATACCCCTGGCTTCAATCCTTAGCACCCCCCCCAAAAAAAGGTTCTGAGATATCTTACAGGTTAGAAACCTGATGTTTCCCAGATCTTTGGCTTTGGAACTCTCCCTTTCCTGTTGAATGAATGATACCATATTAACCTCTCTGAAGTCAGGGATGCATCTCATGATCAATATATTTTAGAGTTTTTTTGAAATATGGTTGAATAGTAGCTATGTTGGATGTCAATTAAATGCTGTGTGTGTGTGTGTGTGTATGTGTGTGTAATTGTACCCAGGGGCATTCTACCTCTACACCCTCAGCCCTTTTTAAAATTTTTTTTATTTTGAAATAGGATCTTGCTAAATTGCTGAGGCTGGTCTCAAACCTGCAATCCTCCTTTCTCAGCCCCCCAAGTACCAGGATTACAGGTGTGGGGCAGTAGCTATTATTAAAAAGAATGAATGGAAAGGCTGGTCTGGTAGAACCAGGAGCCCCAGGGAGCCAGCAGGGAGGTCGGGAAGGAAGCCCTTCTCTCTGGTACCAGGAGGGTAAAGCCATTCTTGTTGGGCCTTAGAGCCAGTGCAGGGAAGCTCCCCTCCTACTGTTCACCAGTGCTACTCTGCTGGTTTCCCTGGAAGAACGGAGACTGCCAGGCCTTGCTGGGCAAATGTGAAGACAGGTTGCAGGTCCAGCCTCCCGTCTCAGGGGTGTGTTTGTAGGTTTTTCTCTGGCTTGCAGTCACCCTCGGCTGCTTGTCTTTAAATCATTCCCACATCGTGGAGTGCAGGGAGCTGCCTGCCTCTCGGGCTCCAGCTGTCTCCTGTAGAATATGAATTGTGCGCTCAGGGCCGTCTGTCTTCTGCTCCTGCAGTCGGCTTTCTGCACGCGTCTACGTTGGGCATGTTTGCAGACTTGATGAAGCCATTATTTTTCTTGGTGACATTTTTCTGGGAGCAGCCTGGATTCATGCAGAGCTGAGGACAGCCCTTGCCTGTGTCTGGAACTGTGTGGCCCATGCAGTTCCCATTATCATCAGTATCTGTTCATCCCTGGCCTTATATGCAGACCCATCTACACTCAGACCAAGGAGTCCCAGGGCCCTGGAGCTCCTGCGTGGCCCTCAAACTGTGAGGCATGGAAACCCTCTAAGATCTTGTTAAACTGCAGATTCAGTGGGGGCTAGGCCTGGGATTCTGCTTTTGTGTGTATTTGAGATTGATCCCAGGGGCATTCTACCTCTGAGCTATACACCCAGTCCTTTTTATTTTTTCCTTCCTTCCTTCCTTCCTCTTTTTTGTGGTACTGGGGATTGAACCCAGGGCCATTCTACCTCTGAGCCACAACCCCAGCCCTATTTTTTTCTTTTATTTTGAAACAAGGTCTCACTAAGTTGCAGAGGCTGATCTCAAACTTGCCATCCTCCTGTTTCAGCCTCCCAAGTACTGGGATTACAGGTGTGCACCACCACCACACCAGGCTGAGTCTGTATTTTTAACAAACACTCAGGTAATCTGATGGTGCTGGTCTATGGACCACACTTCAACTAGCTAAGTGGTTCTCAAACTTCATGCATTGGAACTACCTGTAGGTTTTGTTAAAACTGATTGCTGGGCCCCACCCCACAGTTTCAGATCAGAAGGTCTAGGGTAGAGCCTGATAAATTGCATTTCTAAGAAGTTTCCTGATGGTACCAATGCTGCTGATCTGGAGACCATACTGAGAACCATTGTTCTAGTCTCCCAAACTCTCTATCACCTTTGTTACTATTCCTTGAGTTCTCTAGTCCTAACAGATAGCTACAATTCAGTCCTGCAGGGTACCTCTAACCTGTCATTTCTTTTTTTGGCGGGGGAAGGGGTGGGTACTGGGGATTGAACCCAGGAGCATTCTACCTCTGAGCTACACCCCCAGCCCTTTTTATTTTGAAACAAGGTCTCACTGAGTTGCTGGGGGTCTTGCTAAGTTGCTGAGGCTGGGCTTGAGCCTGCAATCCTCCTGTCTCAGCCCCCCAAGTACTGGGATGACAGGTGTGCACCACCGCACCTGGCTGACACCTGGTATTCTTTGTGGCCTGTCTTGAACCAGTCACCTTGCTTTGCCTCTCATTCAACAGGTGTGCTGACTGCATTCCCCCGCCTCCAGCTTCTGGTTCTTCCAGCCTGGGCCTGACATGACATCTCCGGCCTGGGTCTTTGCCTCACTGCTTGGCCAGCCCCAGACTTCCTGCCCTGGTTGTCCCGGGCAAATGGTCCACTCCTGTCCACACCCTGGCCCGCTGCCCTAGGGCTCCCCCGCCCCATCCTCTAGGGGCACCAGGCAGCAGCAGGGGCTGGCATATGAGGCTGTGCCCCAGGGAAGCAGAAATCATGGAACTAATTAAACTAACATGGACAGGAGGCCCTGGAACTCAGGCGCCTGCCCTCTCCCATCCCCTCCACCCAGAGCTGGTGGGGCTGGAATGAGTTGGTTTGACCTTCTGGAGAGATGTAATTAGCAAGATGGTTGTGTAATGCTTTGTTTAGTAGGACTGGCCCAAGGCTAAACAGGACGCCAGCGGGCTTCCACAGCCCAGGCCTGCCTCCTCCCCATATCCCCAGCGCTGGTATGTTGTTTCCAACTACCCTGAATTCTCCCTCCTCTGAGGAACCTAGTGACAATTCCCCAGACCTTTCCCTGCCAGCCCCATCTCTTGTAAAACCTTCTGTCTTAGAATGAGGTGTGTGTGTGTGTGTGTGTGTGTGTGTGTGTGTGTTGCTAGAAATTGAACCCAGGGGCACTCTACCTCCCAGCTATACCCCAGCCTTACAAGTAACAGGGTCTTACTAAGTTATTGAAGCTGGCCTCTAACCTGCGACCCTCCTGTCTCAGCCTCCCAAGTACTGGGATTACAGCATGTACCACTGTGCCTGGCTACAAGCTGGCTTTTCTTGCAAGAAAATCTGTGTTTGTAGTGAGAGCAGAAAAGAGAAAGCTTTTCAGGGCCCTGCCTATAACAATTAAGTGGTAGTCTGAGGGCCGGGTGGCCATATTTCTGTGACTAAGAATCTTTGGTCTCAAAGATAATTTTGTATGTCCTCCTTGTTCTAGTTCCCCATGTTCTTCACCTCCGACGACAGCTCTTGCCTCAGTGTTCCAGCCCACATTCCCTGCGCACAGCATCCTGGAGGGCAAAGGCTTGGTATCAGATGGCCTCTGCCATGGCCTAGCTGTGTGCCCTTGGGTAAGTAACTTGACCTCTCAGCGCCACATTCCTTTCTGTAAAACAAGGAGCACAGTCCCCACCACCTTATAGAGACAGTCTAGGGAGTAAGCGAAAGGAATGTGATAATGTATCCAGCACAGTGACCAGAATATAGGGGCCTCACTGGTTACCCACCCAGCACCAGCACCCACCAAGATGCAGACAACAAACGGTTCAGCTCTTCAGACAGGAAACAAGTGCGTGGTTCTGTGTGTGTGTGTGTGTGTGTGTGTGTGTGTGTGTGTGTGTGTGTTGCTGGGGATTGAACCCAGGGGCATTCAACCTCCGAGCTACACCCCATCCCTTTTCATTTTTATTTATTTTTTTGAGGCACTGGGGATTGAACCCAGGGGCATTCTACCTCCGTACTCCACCCCCAGCCCTATTTTTTATTTTGAAAAAGGGTCTCACTAAGTTGCAGAAGGCCTCACTAAGTAGCTGAGGCTGGCTGTGAACCCATGTTCTTCCTGTCTCAGCCTCCCAAGTACTGGGATTACAGGCTTGCACCATCATGCAGGGTTCACAAGTGGGTGATTCTAAGCTGGTGAGGTTCTTTCCTGGCTCCAACCTGAGTGAGCCCAGCAGAGTGTGCTAACAGCCCCAGGGGCAGGGAACAGACCAGGCTCAGTCCTTTCCAACCTATGTGACCCCAGGCAACTAAACTTCCCATCTCTCTGCCTCAGTGGTCTCATCTGTAAACCGGGCAGCACAATTATAAAACTCCAGTTCTCTCCAGCTAATATAGGTACTAAAGAAGATCAAAGCCAGGTGTGGTGGTGCACGCCTGTAATCCCAGTATGTGGGAGGCTGAGACAGGAGGATCGCAGGTTCAAAGCCAGCCTCTGCAACTTAGCAAGGCTCTCAGCAACCTAGTGAGACCCTATTTCCAAATAGGGTATAAAATCAAGCTGGGGGTGTATCTTGGAGGTACAATGTCTCTGGGTTCAATCCCCAGTACCAAAAAAAAAAAAAAAAGGAGGAGAAGATGATCAGAGTCAGAGCTGGCTGGTGAGCCTCGGAGTTGCTGGGGCAGGCTCTGGACTCTCCTTAATCCCTACCCCTTGGCCAATTTGGAAGAGCCAAGGCCCAATCCTGGCTCCGCAGGGCTGGGCTTTCCCCTTCCCATCTCCATCTCAGAAAGCCCTAACCTAGCCTTCCTTGGAGACTGCTGCTGCGGGCTCTGGGTTTTTCCTTTCTCAGGAGTAGCTTCCTGGTGAGCCAGACATGTCGAGCTACATGTGGCTGAGCAGTGAAAGGTTCCTGGACCTGTAGGTGGTCCCTCCCCAGTGGGCTCCGTAATCACTTCCCGGATTCCAAAGGCTCATTATGTGAAATCCAAGCTGGAAGCCCCATCCTGACCTGCCTCTCCCATCTCGGCTGTCAGCAGGGGCCTGAATTGTTTAGAAGTGCTGGGGAGGGGGGAGATGGGAGGAAGGAGGTTCCGGAAGGTCTGTTTTCAAGGCCCCGCCCCCATCCTTTCCTTGTTATTGTTAGGACTACAGGAGTCTTCTCTGAGAGCCTGCCCTCTTCTCTAAGGGTGCACCTGCAGGGCCTGCTGGCCTCAATAGGCTGAAGCACTTGACTAGGGGGGAAGGCTCCCATTGGGGGTAGGGGTATGGCACAAAAACAGGGGCAGGGGAAGGTGTCATGGAAGAACTACTTTCCAACTTATTGGCATTATCAGAATTGAACTTGAAATGGGTCTATACATCTCGTTCTACCATTCTTTCTTTTATAAAGAGGGACTGAATACTTCCTGCAAGCCCAGGGGCAGGTACTATGGGGGAGTCAACAGATTATCACAAGCCAAGTGTGGTGGCAAAAGCCTGTAATTCCAGTACTTGGGAGGCTGAGACAGGAGAATCACAGGTGTTCAAGGCCAGCCTCAGTAACTTAGACTGTTTCAAGATAAAAAATAAAAAGGGCTTGGAGTATAGGTCAGAGGTAGAATGCTTCTGGATTCAATCCTTAGTATTGCCAAAAAAAGAAAGGAAACGACTGAGAGATACTCCTCCTCTACTGAATAGCTGTGTGGTCTTGGCTGAGAAACTTAACCTCTGGGCTTCATTGCTTTGTATATACAATGGGGAGAAGACGGAAAGCTTCTGAGAAGTCCCCTCCCTTCCTTCTTTCTTTCTTCCCTTCCTTCAGCAGTGAACAAGACAAAGTCCTTACCCATGCCGGACATGGTGGTGCACGCTTGTAATCCCAGTACTTGGGAGGCTGAGAGAGGAGGATCACAGGTTTGAAACCAGCCTCGGCAACTTAGCAAGGTCCTCTGCAAATTTGTGAGACTCTGTTTCCAAATAAGAAATAAAAAAAATCAGACTGGGGTATAGTTCAGAGGTAGAATGTCTCTGGGTTCAATCCCCAGTGCCACACACACATACAAAAAGTCCTTACCCTTGTTAGAAATAAGTTTTCATATTTACCTGGCAGGGGAGATACCATGATCACTGAAGGGCAAAAACAACTGCGCCGGACACGACCATGCAGCCAAGAGATTTATTCAAGTGGCGGGGGTCAGTGATGGGGAGGGGGGTCAGAAGAAAGGCGATCAAAGAGGGCGCGCGCCGCCATGCTTGTGATTAAATACGGGCTTAAACTGAGTTGGCCCGTTGCTATTGGTTGATCGGACCCGGTGTTGCGTCTTATTGGAGGCCTGCGTGGCCTCTAAATTTATTGGTCGGTGGAGTGTGCACCGGAAGCCTGAGTGGTTCCCAGGAAGGGGCGGGATCCTTTTGGGAAACAGTAACTAGGCATGGGGGCAGGGTTGTCAGGAGAACCCCCTCGAAGAACCGGTTCAATCCATCATTCCCCCCTTTTTTATATTGTTTGGGAATTGGGCGTCGTGTCTTTCCAGCTACTTCCTGCTGTCAAAGGGGGCGATGGATTGCAGGGGGGTGGGGGAGACCGGGCTGACCTGATTCCAGGGAGAGGAGAATACCCAAAAACCCTGCACCAAACGTGTAGATTTCAGCTGGAGTAAAGTCCATTAGGGTGCCCTGTAGCCATAGGTCCACCAGCATGGTTGTCCAGTCTGCAGTTCCCGTGGAAGGGGGGATGAGCCAGCTGTCCATACGCAGCACGTCCAGGAATAAGCACCATCTTTGGTATAGCATTTTGCTGGTAGGTACCTGAGCATGAGAGGAAAGAGAGAAAGGGGAAAAGAAAAAGAAGAGGGATGGGGTGGGGGTGGCCTGAGCCTCCGCCGGGGTTTAGGTAGTCCACAGATCGTCCTGGAGTGAATAGGGGCCCGCAGTTGGCAGCAGCTGATAATCCCTAAGGAGGAGCTGGTTGAAAGTTTGGTTAGAAATTTTGTTTATTTGGGTTTGTAAAAATTTCATAAGGCAGGGGAGGGACATGCAAAAGAGGAATATACCAACTAGAGGGCCCATAATTGGCAAGAGCCAGGTTAGGATCGATTGTTAAGGGATTCCCATATGTTGGAGTTAGGCCCCAAGGAATCCTCGAGAAACCTTTCTCTTATACGATGGAGGTTTTTGATGTTTGTTTCTACTACCTGTGACTCGATGTAATAACAATCTTCTTGGAGAAAAATACAGGTCCCACCTTTTCCAGCTGTCAATAAGTCAAAGGCCCTTCAGTTTTGCAGGGTGACTCCAGCTAGGGATGTGATTTTATGCTTCAGGGAAGCAAGGGATTGGGCGGTCTCCTCGATTGCGCTTTGCATTTCGGCCTGAAAAGTCTGAAGTTGTGAAATGCTATATCCCAGGGAAGTTGCACCTAGTCCGGTGCCTAGGAGAGACATTACCAGTGACACCCCAGCTATGACAGGGAGAAAGACTGCCCTTTTTTGTCGGGAAGGGGGGGTAGAGAAGGAGGTTGGTTGAGCTAAATATGCCTGACGTCCCTCAGTAAAGGAAAGTAATGTGAGTTGTGGGGCCAAGGTTGTAGGGATACAAGGTGTGTGAGGGGAGTCGTTAATATTTTTATAAAGAGTGCCGTTACACCAATAGAAAACGCCGTCCGGAGCCTGTGGGTAAGGTGGTAGAAGTGTTTGATTGCAAATGTGGGAGTGGTTGGGGGAAGGTGCATAGCAGAGAGGAAAGGTGTCGGTGGAATATAGGGGAACACCAGGGATTGAAAACGTCTTTGGGGCTCCTGCTTGTTGATCTGGTGTGGGTGTGTTGTGAACTGCCGGTAAGGATGGGAGAGGAACTGCGATTAAAAGGGGTTGTTCCAAATTGGCACAGAGAAAGCAGTCAGAGGAAGGGATGTGAAAGGTGTTTAGAAGATGGAGGCCTTGACTAAGAAGAGAACCAAGTAAGGAGAGTAGGGGCTGAGTTAATCTGTGTGTGTAGGACCTGTTCTTCTTGTGAGATTTGTGTGATTATTTAGCTGAAGAACTGCTGGGGATCCATCTTTGTTTCCCAAGAAATGGTAATGGTTTGGGTGGGGTAGATGTCAAGGTTACTACGATAAACGCCTCCGGTGACTGATTGGCCCCAAATAGGGTTGGAGGGGTCCATTATATGAAATATCTTTGTTCCCCCGAGTTCTCCATCTCTGTAAACAAACATGAAAGGGAGTTGAGATGGTGGCTTTGTTCCCCACACCTGTTGTAGGGTATTAATAATGCAGGATCTCCACGGGCAAACATAATTTTGGGGCCACTCATGTTTACAATGCTGTTCTGTTTGTTGATGTGTGAAACATACGAGAAAATTATATTTTTCTGTGGTGGCTAAATGGTTAAACGGGATTAGGACTGTTGAGGCGTTTAAAGGGCACTTTTTTTTTTTGTGGTACCGGGGATTGAACCCAGGGGCGTTCTACCTCCGAGCTACACCCCCGGCCCTATTTTTTATACTTTAATTTGAAACCGGGTCTCACAAAGTTGCGGAGGGCCTCACTAAGTAGCTGAGGCTGGCCGCGAACCCGGATCCTCTGGTCTCCGCCTCCCAAGTACTGTGATACAAGCGTGTGCCACCACGCCCGGCTAAACGGCACTTTTTTTGTCCCAAAATGTTAGTGTAGGTCTGGTCATTTTGTTTATATGTTTCCCAAATGGTAAATAGGTAATATGGGGATGGGGGAGAAGATCCAGAAGAAATGTGAGAGTACGGAACAAAAAGCTAGGGAGGCCGGCCTCAGCACACATGCGCACGTGCGCGCGATCTCTCTCTCTCTCTCCCTAGTGAGGCCCTCCGCAACTTCATGAGACCCGGTTTCAAAAATAAAGCATAAAAAAAATTGGGCCGGGGGTGTGGCGCGGAGGTAGAACGCCCCTGCGTTCAATCCCCCGTACCGCAAAAAAAAAAAAAAAAAAAAAAGAAAGGCGATCAAAGAGGGCACACGCGGCCGCGCTTGGGATTAAATACAGGCTTAAACTGAGTTGGCCCTTTGCCATTGGTTGACCAGACCCAGTGTTGTGTCTTATTGGAGGCCCGCCTGGCCTCTAAACTTATTGGTCGGTGAGATGGCACGTGCGCCGGAAGCCTGAGCGGTTCCCAGGAAGGGGCGGGATCCTTTTGGGAAACAGTAACTAGGCATGGAGGCAGGGTTGTGAGGAAAACCCCCTCGGAGAACCGGTTCAATCCATCAATCACGAAGGTGGTTTTCTCAGGGCAAGGCTTATCCATTGAACTCCGGATGTGCTGACCCCTGCGATTTCCCCAAGTGTGGGAAACTTGACTGCATAATTTGTGGTAGTGCGGGACTGCGTTCGTGCTCTCCCCTGAAAAAAAAAAAAGAAATAAATTTACATGGCGTCAAAAAAAGGCACATGTTCGGAAAACAGGGTGCTGCCAGGTATGGAGTGATTATATTCCAAATGCGAAGCTTCTGCACTGTGCTCCTATTGGAGGGAGCGAGCTGCAGTCTTCACTGTCAGCTACAAGGGACGGTACTGGGGGAGAGAGATTAACATTTGCAATTTTTTTTTTTGCAGTCCTGGGTACACCCCCAGTCTTATTTTTTTTATTCTTTATTTTGAAACAGGGTCTCACTGAGTTGTGGAGGCCTCATTAAGTAGCTGAGGCTGGCCAAGAACCCAGATCCTCTGGTCTCAGCCTCCCAAGTACTGAGATTACAAGCGTGCCACCATGCCCAGCTTTGCAATTTTTTAAAGAGATGCTAATTTTACAAAGGAATGTGAGTTACAAAATGGTGATTTTACAAAATGGAGTTTAAGTTAAGCTATTCCTTTGATAGAAAGGATCTAATTATATTCTCACATGCCCCTCATGGAGACAAAGTCCTTACCCTCATAGAGTAGGGAGAAAGTAAACAATAAATAGGACAGAGAGCGTGCTAAATGCCTTGGAGAAAGACCAACTCGGGAAGGGAGTGGAGACTAGGGAGGGGTGGGAGGACAGTTTAAAAGAGGATGGTCAGGGAAGGCCTCTTGGATAAAATGGCAATTGATGAATTGTTCCATGGAGGTGAAGGAGGCAGCCATTGTGAGAATATAATTAGATCTTTTCTGTCAGAGGAATTGCTTGATTTAGACTCTATTTTGTAGAACTGCCTTTGTGTAACCTTGTGTGCACTTGTATTTTATGTAAGGTAACATTTCCTGGAAATTGAATGCCAGCCCCTCCCCCCCGTATCCCCTTCAGTCAATGGCATAAAGATTATGAGGCTATGCTCCCACCAATAGGAGCACAGCACAGAAGCCCCACACTGAAAATAAAATACCCAGCAGTTTTCCACCACGTTGTTCTTGCCTACCTAACTTTACTGGTGGCAGGATCCCCTTTTGCAAAAAGTAAAACTCACCTTGCCAAACTGAAGTGCCAAGTTCGTGATCCCACCAAAGACCACCAGGAGCCGATTCCAATGCAAAGTACACGAGGGTCCTTTATTCAAGCTCGAGCTTGGGCTCCTGACGTGCACCAACGCAGTGGTCACAGAGAGAAGCCCCTTGCTCTCCGAGAACAAAGCTTTTATCCCTTAAGGAGGCAGCCCACCCCACCTTTACATTGATAGGTTAGTTTATTTATTTATTTATTTATTTATTTATTTATTTATTTATTTTTGCGGTACCGGGGATTGAACGCAGGGGCGTTCTACCTCCGCGCTACACCCCCGGCCCTATTTTTTATATTTTATTTTGAAACCGGGTCTCACGAAGTTGTGGAGGGCCTAAGTAGAGAGAGAGAGAGAGAAACAGGGAGAGAGAGACAGAGAGAGCTGAGGCTAGCCATAAACCCGGATCCTCCGGTCTCCGCCTCCCAAAGTACTGGGATTACAAGCATGCGCTACCACGCCCGGCGATAGGTTAGTTTAAAACATAAGCTTGTTGGCGTTCCCTGGTTGGTTTAATTTTTGCGCCTTAGGTAGGGGTCATCATTAGGGAAGCATTAACCCTATATGGTGACATTTAAGCTGACTGGTCGGGCCCGCAGTACCTTTCTCAGGAATGTCCAGGATGGGTGGGGGGCCTGCTGACTCTGGTCAGAGTGGCCTCGCCCAGCCCAAATTATCTGGAATTCTAGACCTAGGTGTGCTTGACACCAATTGGCTGTTTCTAGGGGTTGCTAGGGACAGGATCAGATTAGCACACTTAATGGTTTCTACAGGGTATGGGGCAACAGGCTATAGAAACTTAACTTCTAGAAAAACAGATACTTGGGCCGGGCGTGGTGGTGCACGTTTGTAATCCCAGTACTTTGGGAGGCAGAGAACGGAGGATCTGGGTTCGCGGCCAGCCTCAGCTCGCGCACGTGTGCTCTCTCTCTCTCTCTCTCTCTCTCCTTAGTGAGGCCCTCCGCAACTTCGTGAGACCCGGTTTCAAAATAAAGTATAAAAAAATAG
>PVJS01043048.1:0-17236 GCA_004027185.1 Glis glis
TCTCCTTCTCTCTCTCTCTCTCTCTCTCTCTCTCTCTCTCTCTCTCTCCTTAGTGAGGCCCTCCGCAACTTCGTGAGACCCGGTTTCAAAATAAAGTATAAAAAATAGGGCCGGGGGTGTAGCACGGAGGTAGAATGCCCCTGCGTTCAATCCCCGATACCGCAAAAAAAAAAAAAAAATTAAAAAAAAAAATTTCAGATGGCCCCTGTGTCCTTCTGACATAAAACTTTGTTCTTTTCTTCTTTTGAGTGTTTCCTTGCTTTCTGGCATGACAAGCTGCCCTGTCGTCCAAATGTGGCCACAGTGGGTACTTTGCTGTGTCATTTAGATTGCACATGAACTTGCTTTACTCTGAGGCTCAGGGTCTCCTCACAGGGAAGCACAGCTGGATGAAATACAAGAGCTTTGGAATCCTTGAAGATAGAATTCAAATGCCGGCTGCCTACTGCCATGTGACCTTGATCACATGACCTCTTCTCTCTTCGTCTCAAATATACCAAGTGTCCTGCACCAGTTTGGGACAGGAATACAACTAGCTATGATGAGATTTTAAATTCAACGTGTGAGTGAATTTCTTCACTAACATTTTCCTTAAAGAATAAGCTGAAAGACATTAAAGAATTTGGAAGTGATTGAAAAATGACAATGAGTACTAAACTTATGAGGAATAGAAGGAACATACCTCAACATCATAAAGGCAATATGCAATAGGCCCACAGCCAACATCATACTGAATGGGGAAAAACTTCAAGAGTTCCCTTTAAAAACAGGAACAAGACAAGGATGTCCGCTGTCACCACTCCTTTTCAATATAGTACTCGAGACCCTAGCCAGAGCAATAAGGCAAGAGAAGGAAATCAAAGGAGTACAAATAGGAAAAGAGGAACTGAAACTATCTCTATTTGCAGATGACATGATATTATACTTAGAAGAGCCAATAAACTCAACCAAAAGGCTTATAGAACTGATCAACAAATTCAGCAAAGTGTCGGGATACAAAATCAATCTTAAAAAATCAGAAGCTTTTCTGTATGCCAACCACAAATCTGCTGAAAAAGAAATCCAGAAGACATTTCCACTCACGATATCCCCCAAAACAATAAAATATTTGTTGGGAACTATGAACCACCAATTCTCTTTAAAATGGTTTAAAAATCTTGATTAAATCCTAAGAAATGGTTGGTCCTAACTATATGTTAGATTAGATGGCATGTTTATAAACACACAGATTCAAAATAAAATATCACAGGTAAAATCTGCATAGGGAAGGATTATAGGAAGAGTGAAGGAGAGGAGTGGAGACATATGGATCCTTCTCCAAGTTCAGCCATCAGCTTTGATCTGACCTTAGCCTTGTTGCTTCTATTCTCTCTTCTAATTTTCTCAGCTGTAAAACAAAGATGATGTATCACATCCTGGCAGATTTTGGAGAATTCCTAAGCATGCATGAGCTAATGCTTTAGTGGGATGTGGGATGTGAATTGTCCAGAGGAAGTGATATTCAGAAATCCCAAGAAAACTCTTGTTCTTATTAAGAAATATCACCCTAGTTCTCATGGCATGCCGCTTCTTAAAACCTCTCTGAACCACAAAGCCTTATTCAGTGAACGTTTACAAATGTTTTAACTGTGTATTTCCAATTCTGGAATTGAAAACACATGTGATTATCATGTTTCTTTATCTTTCATTTTACTTTATTATTAATATACTTTATTGGTACTTTATAATTTTACATCATACATACATGCACACAGCACTTAATATGTTTTCCTCTGGGTCCTAGCCTGCTCCCTCCCCATCCCCGTACATAGTATTGAGATTTGTATTGATAACTTCATATATGTGTGTAGCATTATTTCAGCTGTTCCCTTCACTGAGTATTCATTTTAACATAATTAAATTCTCTTTAAAGTTTTTTAGTGCAATGACACAATATTGTACTTCCTTGTGCAGTTGCCAAGATTTATTTAGAGAAATCAACAGTTAGCCAATATTTCATTAGTTCAAGACTTATCTATGAGAATTTACTAGATACCTGACTGGCACTGTTCTAAACACTAACCATGCTGTGGTAAAAGGAGGTATCTCAGTCTTATGTGAGAAGGACCAAGACTGTGGCTACTCTGGAGGGAAAGCAAGCGGCTTGTTTTCGGAACCAAATCCACTGTTTCAAGAGAGTTTCACATGAGTGAAAAGCTTATTCCTCTCTGCTCTGTGGAGAAAATTTGCCAAAAAGTGGCTGTTGTACTGTTTTGGTTTGGGTTGTTCTTAGCTCATTATTTTCCTTCACTGTGAGGCTTAGACATGAAAGAGATGTGTCTTTTGAGGTCCTGGGGCCTTTCATGAACTCTCACAGGATTCCGCGGCGTTAATGCATTGTGCCTGGAGCTGATGGCCCTTGATACCTGTAGAAAACGACATGTCCCGGGGGGAGTCCATTCATCATCTCATGAGGCTGAGTACCAAAATACCATTTTGCTTCTTTGTTGTCGCTGTTGATTATAATAGACTCAGCAACTAAATGTCAGAATGTTCTATCAATATGTCAACCACGACACAAGGAGAGGAAAATAAGAGTTTACTATCATTTTCAGGATTGGTGGAGAGAGAAATCCCAAACAACTGGAATTCTTTTAAAGCATACTTAATACAAGTAGAATAAACAATTGCTAGAGGACAAAAATTAATAACCAGGAACCAAATTATGAGCTACACTTTCATAACTCCATGCGCCTCACCTCTGTATTTGGAATACATGTTGGTCTTCTCTAGTATGTTAATGACTTGGTGTACAGTGATTGCTTCATCAGCACTGTAGTCCTGCTATTTTTTCATAAGAATGTAACCAGTGGTGGGTAATTAGGGGAAGCACAGCCCCTGTCATAGTGGAAATAGCAAATATGACCTCTTCTTTTGGATAAATTCTATTCTCCTCTGGGAAAATGAATTTCATCTGAAATAATAACCAAATATCTTTGAGATGATGATCATGTAGCAGCTGTTGTGCTGACTTCCACTTCAACTGAAATATTCCTAGTACGTCATGCAAATTGTCACAAAAAACCTTCCTGCCCAAAACAGGTCTATTAAGTATAAGCTTCACCTGCAGGCTCCTGACTGCAACACAAAGGAAATCTCAAAATGAGTAGAGGTGTTGAGAGTAGAGAGGTTGGTCAGTGAGCTAAAAATGAGGTAGTGTAGACCAATGTTTAATGGAGCCAATCCAGTGTTTCCTTATATAATCTTGAGACATCCTCTCATCTTCTCATGCCCTGATTTTTGTTTTTTTTTATACGTTAACCATGATGATATTTTATGGATACCTCTTCTAAATTCTACCTTGCATTTAATGAATTATCGAGTCATAAGAATTCAACTATAGATGTATTTCTCAAATTAACCCCACCCCACTATTAGCGTTCCCTGTTATTTATTGTATTTGTTAAGCAGCGATATCATATAAAGATTCTTGGTCTCTGTTCCATCTTCCACACCAGTGTGAGGCATCAAGTCTGGATTGAGAATCATTTAATAGTATTTTCATTGCTTATCTAATTCTATTCCCAGGTTATTCTGGCTGGACCATGTCCCTTACAGAAGCCAGGTGTTGAAGTAGTAACACTAAGTACCTCAGTATGTGACTATATTTGGAGATAGAGCTTTTAAAGGAATCAAACGGTGGTCATTAGGGTGCGCCCAATTCAAGGCGACCAATGTCTTTATGAGAAGAGGACATCAGGACACAGATACACATAGAGGGATGACCATGTGAGGACCCATGGAGAAGGTGGCCATTTACCAGCCAAGGAGAGACGTTTGGGAAAAATCTAAACCTGCCTCCACCTTGATCTTGGCCTTCTCGCTTCCAGAATCATGAGAAATTAAATTTCTATTGCATACGCCACACGGCCTATGGTAGCCCCAAAGAACCAACACATAGCTTGCACCCCAAACCCGTGCCCTGAATTTCCTCCCGGCCCCTGGCTCATCCCTGCTCAGTCACACATGTCTCTGACTCATCACAAGGTCTTCTCTTCCTAGTTCCATTCCTCCACTTTCAAAATACGAATTTGTTTTAATGCATTTCCACCCAGATGAAACATTGCCATTTTTTTGAGATAGAGCTATTTATCCTTAGGCAAACATCTGAACTAATCATGAAATACAATATTCTCCTTTATCCTCAGGGAAAATATTCTAAGTCCCCCAGTAGATGCCTGGCACCATGAATTGTATCAGACCTTATAAATTGATGTTTTCTTCATCTTTTTATTTATTTATTTATTTATTTATTTATATTTGTACTGGAGATTGAACCCAGGAGCATTCCACCTCTGAGCTACACCCCTGGCCCTTTTTAATTTTTTTATTTTGAAACAGGGTCTCACTAGGTTGCTGAGTATCTTGCTAAGTTGCTGAGGCTGGCCTCAAACCTGTGATCCTCCTGTCTCAGCCTCCCAAATACTGGAATTACAGGCATGCGTGCTCACGCCCACTTGCCTTTCCATCTTAACTAAGCACTTACCTTGTATTATAGCGGTAACAATTATAGTTGAAAGTGCAACAGCAAAACTAGCTCAAATTTCCTTTTTCTTTTCACAATTTCACAAATGGAAGATTTGTTCTTACCATAGATCTTAGCAATGTTATCATTCAAGTGTTTTCTTTCTTTAGTAAATTGAGACTTTCACATTTTCCCTTAAAGGAAGCACATTATGGCTTCTTTTGGGCATATCTAAATTCCCAACATTACCACACTTGTGCTTTGGGGCCATTATTAAATAAAATAAGAGTTATTGAACACATGCACTGTGATACCTCCATAGTTAATTTGATAACCAAGGTGGTTGCTAACTGACTAATGGAAAGGTAGCTTCTCCAGATGGGTACACTGGATGAAGGGCCAATTCTTGTTCTGGGCAGGACAGAGGGAGATACAAGAAGATTTTGTTACTACATTCAGAATGACGCACAATTAAAAACTTAGATATTGTTTGTTTATAAAATTTTCAGTTTAATATTTCTGGACTAAGGTTAACTACAAGTACCTCTAACCAAAAAACAAAACTTCAGATAAAGAGAACTAACATACTACAAGAGGTTGAACAGCCAGATGTGGTGGCGCTCATCTGTAATCCCAGTATTGGGAGGCTGATACTGGAGGATCATAGGTTTGAGGCCAGCACATGGCAACTCATGAGACCCTGTTTCAAAATTAAAAAAAAAAAAGTAAAAGGGCTGGTGGTGTAGATCATAGGTAAAATGCTCCTGGGTTTAATCCCAGTATACTATCCCCCCCAAAAAATATGTTGGACAATGAATAGAGGATATTTTAATCACCATTTTCTGGGGGCTTTTATTAGGGAAAGCATATGAAAAATGTTGGGAAAGGAATTATGTATGCAAGGATAGAGAGATTGTTTTGAAACATTGCCTTAGGAAAATTGGAACAGTTCTCTCTTTTTTTGTCTCACTTAGGAGAATAACAACAAAAACATGATCCTCTCATCTAGGCATAAACTTAGACAAAAATAACTCAAAGAATAGAATTCCCCACATCTACTGGGGTTCAGCCCTAAAATTCATTCAATTACTTTCTATAAGGACTTGAATGTAACAACACTTGCCTCAACCTTCCTATTACCACAACAAAAGCCAATATGTTTCACAATCCTCTTCAAGTTTTTGCACAGAAAACCACCTGCTTTTCCAAATTATCAGATTCTATTTATGACATTTCTCCAAGGGAAATGCGTGCATTTATAAAATAACATTTTTGTTTTAGAATCCCTTTAGATTTATAGGAAAGTACAGAGAGTACCCAGTTTCCTCAGTTGTTAATAGTGTACATTGCCATGTCTGTTTTTTCTCAAAAGAAGAAACAATATAGCTATGTTAGCAAAGTCCACACTTTATGAGTCTTTATTGAAATATGTGGTAAGATAATATTTAGCTTCTTAAGAAACTACAAAATGTCTCCAAAGTGGCTCTAACATTTTCCATTCCCACCAGCAGCGAGTGATTTGCTCATTCTCACCCGTGTCAGCGATTTATTCCGTTAGTTTGCTTTCCATTTGGCCATTTTAATAGTGGCATATTAATAGAGTTTTAATTGATATTTCTCTAATGACATTGCATTTATTTTTATCTTTATTTTAGTAAAGGGAATTAAACCAGGGGTGGTCAACCACTGAGCTACACCACCAGCCTTTCTTATTTTTTATTTTGGAACAGGTTCTCACTGAGTCACCACAGGCTGTCCTGGAACCTGTGATCTCCTTGTCTCAGTCTCCCAAGTGCTGGGATTACAAGCATGTACCATCATGCCTAGCCCCTAATGACATTTTAATTTGCAATTCCATGAAGAATGATTTGAAGTGTCTTTTAATATGCTTATTTGCCATCTATATTCCTTCTTTATTGAGGTGGATACTAAGATCCTTTGAATATGTTTTAATAGGATCATTTGCTTTCTGTTTGTATATTGAGTTTTTTTCTCCTGTTTTGAATACATTTCCTTAACCAAATATTTAATCTGCAAATATTTTTCTCTCCATCAGTAACTCATCTTTTCAGTCCATTAACAGTGTCTTTCTTGGGGCAAAATTTGTAATTTTAACCATGTCCAACTTTCCAATCATTATTTATCTTCATGGATTGTGCCTTCTGTGTCATAGTTAAAAACCCATTATCAAATCCAAGGCTACTGAGATTTTCTGCTACATTTTTTCTAGGTTATATAGTTTTGTGTTTTGCAGTTAAGTAAAAAAAAATCCATTTAAAATTTTTATATGAAGGGAAAAGTCTCAAAGTTCATTTTTGTATCTCTGTGCACGTAGAGTTCTAAATGTTCAACACCATTTTTTGGAAAGATTATCTGTTTTTCATTGAATTGCTCTTGTCAAAAAACAGCTGAAAAAATTTGCTTGGGTCTATTCTGGGTCTCTATGCTGTTTCTTGGAGCATTCTATTTATTCTTTTTCTAATGCACATTTTTTTTGTATATGGGTTTACATGTTTGTATGTGAGGCTAACAAAGTGATATAAAAAGAGAAATCTTTCCTTTAGTTCAAAATCAGGAAACTGTAGCAGCTTGGACTATAATTCTTTATACAGAAGATAAGACTATAAAGTTTTTCTCCTCACTAAACACTGACATTTGAGATAAACATAAGTTATTTCCTAGGGTCAGGCTGTGGCCTGCTTGAGCAAAACTGGAAGCTCTTTTCTTTATTTCAGGGAAAGAATATGTTACACAATGACTGCCTCAAATAAGATTTTTGAAAATACAAAAGGTCACTTGGTAAATTCGGGGAAGATTTTTAAAGATGGAACAAAACCTGGCAGGAAACCAAGATGAAAGATTTTATTTAGTTAGTAGGATTCACATGGGATTCTCTGTTGGTACGGATGCCATGGTGTTTTCAAGGGACATAGAGAGTGCTGTTGCAGTTCATCAGGGAAGTTAGAGGCCACTGGAATTGTCTGACAGCTTTGACTGAGGGTGGGCCTAGGCACACTGGTGTCTCTTCTGTGTCTCTTCTGTAGCTAGTGTTCAAGTGTGACGATATGCTGCTTGGGGCTGAGCACGGTCTCAGAGCATGTTGTGTTCAAGGGTGACCTTACGCTGCTTGGGACTGAGCACAGTCCGGGAGCGTGTTGTGTTCAAGGGTGACCTTACGCTGCTTGGGGCTGCGCACGGTCTCAGAGCGTGTTGTGTTCAAGGGTGACATTACGCTGCTTGGGACTTAGCACGGTCTCGGAGCGTGTTGCTCATGTGTATGGACAAGGAACCTGGGGTACAGTGAGCAGTGGTTCTCTGCGCATGGTGGTCTGGCAGATGCACCTCACTGCTTTCTCCAATGCAGGACTTTTAGAGGTTGGCTAATAGGAGGGCAATCATCCACAGCTCGTCACCAAATTATACCTATTTTTATTAGGCATACGATGTGGGGGGCTGTGACCTGAAGAAGATAATCGTCCTTGGGCAGTGGTTTGAAGTGTAGCTGGAAGATTTCTACCTCGATGCAACAGCACTCACAACCATCTGATGCATATAAATACAACCTGCACCTTAAGAAACAGTTTTCTAGCTCCTCCTGGTCTATTGTTTTTAATCATCTACTTATGGAAGGGACATTTAACATATAGCTAATGACTCTGATACTGGTCTTATCCAGTAGATATACAGACTAGCCTCTGGATGCAATGGTTAATGATGTCCATTTTTACTTTCAAAAGTATTCTCATGCAGAGGAAAAAGTGTATGGGTAGCTGTATGCCCAACATGTCCAACTGACTGGTTCTCAAGTTATCACTATAACTCCCTTTCTAGATCAGAAATGAATGAAATAAAAGTGAACAAAAGGAGATTTGGGTTTCTGTTTCTTCTATAGCTTTTCTTTATTCATGTTTTGTAGGCACTCATTTGAAAGTATTTATGTGACCTGTAATCGCCATGGGAGATATGGAATTCCCAGAGCGTGCAATTTAAGCATGTTTGTGCAGGCGGCATCGACAAGGTTAGAAGTGCAATGTTGGTGGCAATATTTCAATGGAATCATATGTCTGTTAAACATGATTTACATATATGTGTGTGTCGTGTTTAATGTAAAAGACAGTGTTATATTTAGATATAAAATGTCCCCTGAAGAGCTCATTTATTAATATTCAGGGTTGATAGTGTAGAGTCATGAGGGTCGTAATCCCAGAAGTGGATAAATTCATTGTAATGGATTTACCTGGATGGTACCCAGTAGACCGGTAGGGTATGGCTGGAGGAGGTGGTCCCTGGGGGTCCCAGCTGGCTCTCTTTCTTCCTGCCTCTATGACATGAGCACAATCCATGTTCAATCCCTTTCTCTGCTTCTTGGCCGCATGCCCTGAGATCCGCAGTCCCTGGCTTCACACGGTCTAAACCCAAACCCGTAAGAAAACAAATCTGCTTTCCTCTAAGTTACATGGTCAATCTTTATAGCTTCAAGAATGCTGACGGAAACAGACAGTATGTCCCGGAATATGAAATACACACTGTTAAAATTATGTAATTATGATACTTCTGATTCTTCTTTAATGCTTAAATGGTTTTCACATTTTGGGCCTGTAGTGGTTAGATGTCCCCTAGCCCTCATGGAGACAAGGTAGCAATGTTGGAAGTAGGATTTTGTTGCTAAGGAGGGGTCCCTGGGGGTATGACCTTGGGGATTATATAAAGTCTCTCCTCCCCCTGTTCTCTCTTGCTTCTGGTCTCCATAATGTGAGAGCCGAGCCCTTGCTCTCTCCCTCTCTCTGCTTCCCACCACTTTGCCCTGAACTCTGGCCTGATACAGGCTAAACTCTGAAATCTCCTGAACTGTGAGCAAATAAATTTTCCTTCCTCTAAGTTGTGTGTGGTCAGGATTTTTGGGTCATTGCAATGAGAATGTTGACCAAAATAGTGTCCTTGGAATTTTCATGTTTTTGACAGAAAATAATCAGCATATAGAATGGGTAAAAATATAGGAATTGGAGTCACACTTGCTCATCTCAGTTTTTGTCTCTACCTCTTCCTAGCTGTGCAGTCATGGGAATATTGCTAGAACTTCCCTCTCTAGAGAGCCATTTCTGAATTGTCAGGCAATCAATATCCAGAGGTGACTTTTTGGCATTTTTAAAATCATGTGCTATTTTGTGCTTTAAAGTTGCAATTTGTTTTAAAACTTGGATGTTTAATATTAACATTCTAAGTTATCAAAGGATCCCAGCTAGCATTCTTCAGCTACCAATTTGATTTTGATATCTGACTTGGCATGCATATAGATAATTGTTATGTTGACTCCCTCAAGGAAAAGAAATAAAACTTTCTTTTAAGATAAACAGAGAAACATCTATTTTTAAGGTAATTTAGGTTTTAGGAAACAGTTCTCAAGGGTGTAACAGTTTTGGATTACAGATATGGCTAATTTAAATGTTTCACACTTCTTTATAAAACTATTTGGGGCTTTAAATAGAAAACAGTTAATGAATAACATCTTAAAAAATCATAACAACTGAAAATATATCAGTATCTGTAATTACTATTTCTTGGCCAAGTAAAAATATCTTTTTTAAAGACAGAACTCTAACTCTAAATTAATTTCTCAAAAAGTATTTACTTATTATTAAAATACATGTAATTTTTCTTTTTTATTGTGCTGGGGATTGAACACAGAGGCTACACCACAAGACCTTTTTAAAAATTTATTATTTTTGAAACATGGTCTTGTTAAGTTACTGAGGGTCTAGCTAAGTTGCTGAGCCTGGTCTTGAACCTGCAATCCCCCTGTCTCAGCCTCTCAAGTACTGGAATTACACAATCATGACACCACATCCAGCAAAATATGTGTAATGTTTAAGCTGACCAGGATAGATCACGTCAATGCTTATTATATTCCTTTTATATTTTTATAAATTTGGTTATCTTTTTAGACACTAGATTTTTTCCAATGTATTATCTACCTCTTCAATATTGGAATTTATACCTTGGTTAATCACTGTCATGTACAAGGGGGAGTGTTAAGAAATTCTTTTGGAAATGCATCCTTGTGTTCTGAGCTTGTTACTGGGTAGCATCTGCTATCTCTTCCTGTGTTAGGAGTCTCTCAGGTGAATCCTTGAGCAAGCTCAGACCTATTAAAATCTTATTTTGAAAATCCCATGTAAAATGCATGTCGATGTGTTTTGAAAGCATGAAACAATAAATTAAATTTGTATTTAAATGTGATTGTTCTTTTAAGAGACCACTAGCCTATGTAAAATAGGTACAAATGTAGACCAGGGTTCTATCTCATGTGAAAATCATAGATGTACTCTTCTCCCTTGAAAGCTAACACATGGAACTGGAAATTAAAATTTGCTGGGAAATATCCATCTCTTTCTGTTAAGTCTGAATATATAGACTCTCACATTTCTGCAAGGTGGTGACCAGATTTAACAATCTTATGGTATTGGTAGAACATCAAGTAGGTAAATTGGTAAAATAGTTTAGAAAGATAGTTGGTAGTAGTGTTTACTAAAACTGATTGTACATGTGCTTTGTGATCTAATATTGAATTTTCCTGCTATGTGAATATTCTACAGATATTAATGAATTTGCTTAATAAAAACATGAATGTGTATATTCATATTACACTACCCATAACTGCTCAAAACTATAAAGTATGCAAATGCCCATAATCAGTTAAATGATTAACACATTTGAGGTCTCTTCAGACAGTGGGATACAGCACAGAGAAGAAAGATGTATGGACACAGAAAATGTAAATGAATTTCAAAACATACCACTGAGCAAAATATGTCTGGTACAAAGAAATTTTACGGTTCATTATGGGACTATACCAAATATAAGTAGGTACAATGAATCTATGCTGTTAGAAAGCAGGAATGTACCCAGACACGGTGGCATATGCCTGTAATTCCAGTGTTTGGGAGGCTGAAACAGGAGGATCATAGATTAGCAGTCAGCCTCAGCAGCTTAGTGAGGCCCTCTGCAATTTAGCAAGACCCTGTTTCGAAATAAATAAAATAGTACTGGGAATGTAGCTCAGAGGTAGAATGCCCCTGTGTTCAATCCCTAGTACCACAATAAATAAATAAATGAATGAATAAATAAATAAATAAATAATGTTAGGTGATTAATACAAACAGATAGCCACAGAAAATCAAATTTAAAAGAAGGTGTCTGGAAATAAAGTCATTTCCTTTTCCCTGTAATAAACTGAGGGACTGAATAGATAAATGGCCAATGAACAGACCGTGTGTGGAGACAGAACTCAGACACAGACCCACAGCCTCTGCAGTGAATGCCCAGTTGGTCAAAACTTGGCCAGTTGGCCAGTAGTGACTGAACTCCATTAATTTTTAATGGTCCCTGTTTCAATTCAGGAGTAGACAGAGAAAACCAAAGGTTATCTCCAAACCAATTCTCCAGGATGCCGGGCTTCTGAGTGACCACCTTTGCCTCCCTTCCTCCTGCAGCGGTGGGAGCTTGACCCCACTTGCCCTGCTGTTACTGAGCATCTCTCATGCCTCTCTCTGCCTTTAAGCCAATTTCAGAATCAAGTGACATGGCTGAGTCCCTTCCTACACCAAGATCTGAATGATTAGCCTCTTCTTGTTCTCATTTGATTGGTCTTGGTTTATTTCTACAGAATTGTCCATTGTTAGAACCAACCTGCTTAAGAAGGAGGCCATTCAGTTCTGGGAGAGATGTCCTTTGTTGCTTATGAAAATTTCTTCTGTTCTTGCTGGGGGAAATCTCATTTATCTATGTCAATTTTGGGTGCAGACAGTTACGGTGTTCTTCAGCACTTATTTTGGAGGTAGAATTTCAGCTTATGGAACAATAACTGGTGTCCAAAAGAGAGAAGATGAAGGTATTGTTTTTCAGTATTTGTCTATCTAGGAATTTAAGGCAAGAAATAAGAAGAATAACGGGTGCAGTGTTGCACACCTGTAATCCCAGTAATTGGGTGGCTGAGATAGGAGGGTTGCAAGTTTGAGACCAGCTTCAGCAACTTAGCAAGACCCTGTTTCAAAATGAAAACTCAAAAAAGGGCTGTGGGTGTAGCTCAGAGATAGAAGGCCTCTGGATTCAATCCCACTACCAAAAATAATAAAATAAAATAAAAATAAAAAGGTTGGAGTTATAGCTTGAAGGTAGAATGCCCCTGTATTCAATCTCCAGTAATGACAACAACAAAAATAAATCAGAAGGACATGAGAGGCCCTTTCAGTCCTGATAAGAGTTCATAGACCCTTCTTAAAAAGAATAGAAACCTGCCCTTCTTCTTCCTCTTCTCTCTCCTTCTCCTCCTCCTCCTTCTTTTTCTTCTTCATCTTCTTCCTTCTTCTTGTTCCTGCTCCTCCTTGTCCTCTTTCTCCTCCTGCCTTCTCTCCTCCCATCTCCCCTCCTCATCACCTCCTCCTCCTCTTCTCCTCCTCATCTCCTCCCCCTCATCATCATTGTCATTCTCCTCCTCCTCCTTCTTTGGATTAAACCCAGTGGTGTTTTACCTCTGATCTACACTCCCAGCCGTTTTATATTTTATTTTGAAACACGATCTCATTAAGTTGTCGAAGCTGACCTCATACCTATGATCCTCCTACTGGACATTATCATTTAGCAAACTGAAGTTTAGTTAGGTCCAGCATCTCTGCTTCTGATTTTAGAAGATGATTATGTGTTGCATGTGAGATGATTATAGGTTGCACTCAGCACCAGAACTCCACCTTATGATACACTGCTGCGGTGTATCAGTCCCTAAATTAACTGGATTCAGAAATACTGATCCCGGATATTCATGTGCTTATTTTCTCCCACTTATAAGTACCCAGTATACTAAAACTATTCAACTGTACCTGTTCCTTGTGCTGCTGGGAAGCAAGTCTTAAAAAATCCTTTTTTTTTCCATGTTACAGGCAGAGAGTACAAATAGCCCAACAAAACACCTACCTCCTTCATCTCTCAGGACCTCTGAATGAATGGCTCCTTTTTCTACCTCCTCCTGTGAAACCCAGGCCCCTTCCCTTTTGAGATGTTTCTTAGTAAACATAAATAACAATAACCTTCATTGTCATCTCCTTAATGGTTCAATGTTGTCTCAGTCAACATTTTCATTGCCATAATCCAAAAAATCCGCCCACACAATTGTGAGCAAATAAATCTATCTTCCTCTAGGTTGTGTGGTCAGATGTTTTGGATTACATGGATTACAGAACTGAGAATGTCAGCCAGGACAGTGTCATACAAAGGATGTTCTCTAATAATAAGAGAAAGAAATTAGGAATCAAAATCAATAAAATACCTAGGAAAATTTCTTTATATGAAAATTAAATACACTTCTGTCTCAGCGAGCATTCTCACTGCTATGACCCAATACACCTGACAATACACAACTTAGAGGAAGGAAGATTGATTTTCTCACAATTTTTGGAGATTTCAGCGTTCACTGCATGTCAGGCCTGGTCTGCACAGTTGATGACATGGTGACAGGAAGCAGAGAAGAAGAGAACAGGGATATGGTCTACATCATAGAGGCTAGAAACGAGAGAAAGCATGGGAAGGACCATGCTTCCCATACCAAGGCCACACCCCCAGGGACCCCTGCTTAGCAACCAAGCCCCAATTCCAGCATTGCTATCATCTTTCCATGAGGCTTAGGGAGACATTCTAAATACAAATTGTTACACTCCTCCCCAGGGACTCTCGGTCTCCTGGCCACCTCACAAAACAAATGCATTTAATCTATATCCAAGAGTTTCCATAATCTTAACAGTTCCAGCATCAACCCAAAAGTCTAAAGTCCAAAGTCTCATCTGAGACTTAAGGTAAACTCTTGCCTGGGAGTCCCTGTAGAAATAAAAAGTGTGTTACATATACCCAATATGCAATAGGACAGAGTAAACATTTTCATTCTTTTTTTTTTTTTTGCGGTGCCGGGGATTGAACCCAGGGGTGTTCTACCTCTGCGCTACACCCCCGGCCCTATTTTTTTTTATGCTTTATTTTGAAACCGGGTCTCATGAAGTTGTGGAGGGCCTCGCTAGGTAGAGAGAGAGAGAGAGAGACAGGGAGAGAGAGAGAGAGAGAGCTGAGGCTGGCCACGAACCCGGATCCTCCGGTCTCTGCCTCCCAAAGTACTGGGATTACAAGCATGAGCCACCATGCCCGGCAACATTTTCATTCTAAAAATGAGGAAAGGGTCATAGAAAGAAGGAATGGGACCAAAAAGTATAAAAGTCCAACAGAGTAATCATTTGATAATGCAGCTCAACTTCTGGCATTCAGGGCATTTGGTGGTGAGATGTGATCTCCAAGGAACCTTGTTAGTCCCACCCCTATGGCTTGGTTGATTGCAATTGGGGGCACACTGGCAATTCTAGTCTGTCTCCATGGCTCACAGCTTGCAGCCTTTCCTTGGTAGCTATTCCACATTTCTGGCATCTTTAAATCCCAGGTTTTTTTTTTTCTTGCAACCTCGGCTTCACCCTCACAGCTTCATGAATTGCCCCCAGTTGGACCTGCCATACATTGCCCAGCTTCCCAGGCCTTCCCTTGGAACCAGGGGGGGGGGGGGACTCTGTGACTCCTTTTTCCAGCGAAGTCAGAATTACATGAATGCCAAAATCAACTGCCAGCAGGAAAGGTAGTCATGCCTTCTTTAATCAAGGCTGCTAGGCCCATTTTAATCACAGCAGCCACTGGTCCCCTTTTAATCACAGCTGCCTCTAGGCCTGCCTCAATGATGTGGCTACTGGTCCCTTGCCAATCACAGCTGTCACTGGGCCCACCTCAACCATGACTGCTGGGCCCTGTTCAATCATAGCCACCACTGGGCCCTTGTTTCCATGGTTCTACACTTGGGCTTGAATTGCCCCAGCCACATTCCTTTCTTTGTTCCTATTCAAAACATTCTACTTCTCTTCAGCCATCTTACTTCCTTTCACAATACAATTTTTCTTTGGGCCCCAGCTTTACACATGCCATTCTGGTCAAACTACAAATCTGTAAAGTCTCTCTGCTTTGCTCTCTCTGCTCCCAAAATTCACTGTCTGCAGACATTAACATCCATAATGCAGTCTGGATATTTTGCTGTTTTGAGACTTCCTCCACCAGCTTAATCAGTCCATCATCTTTAAATTTAGCTTCACACAAAGTTTCAGGACATGGACAAAATGCTGATAAGTTCTTTTCCAGAATGTAATCTGTGTGGCCTCTACTCCATTTCCCTATAGAGTTCTCTTAGCCCTCTGAAATCTCCTGCGCATAGTCTCTACCATCCACCTTTCCATCAGCATTCTGGCCCTTCCATCTTACTCTCACAAATCATTTCCAAAGACTCACAAAACACATGGTCAGGCTTAGATACAGCACTGACCTCACTACCTTGATACCAATTTTGTCTAGATCTACAATCTCACTGGTGTAATCCAAAACAACTGACTACTCAACTTAGAAGAAGGAATATTTATTTACTAACAGTTTTTGGCGATCTTAGAGTTTCCAGTACATGTCGGGCCAGGTTTGCAGAGCTCAGGGCATGACAGCAGAAAGCAGAGATGAGAAAGAGAGCAAAGCTCTACTCTTAAAACATGGAGACCTGAGCAATAGAGCTGGATGAGGAAAGATCTATATAATCCCAAAGTCACACCCCCTGGCACCTCTCCTTAGTAACCATGCCCTACTTCCTACATTTCTACCTTGTTTCCGTGAGGGCTAGGAGACATTCTAAATCCAAATCATTACATTTTTTTTGTCACTCACAACCGATAGTTCCATTTCACTATAGTCTTGGTTATAGTCTGAAATTGGCAATACATCCTATTCCATCATATGTTCTTAATCCAAATGCCTGTCTTTTTACTAAGTAAGTTGTAATGTTCTTTCACTCGAATGTCTAGTATTCCATGCCAATTGACTGAATTATTGGGAGTTGGTGAATTCTAGGGATTTAAGCTTCTTCATATGACAATCATATTTGTACTCATATGTAGGGGCAGAAGGGTAGAATTATTTTCCTCACCCAAAACAAGGGTTGAGGCTGACACTCCTACAAGAAAGACAGATTGGTGGAAGAAAAGCATAACAAATTTAATTAATCAAAGTTTCATAGTAACATTTACAATAACACAGAAGACAACAGAAATTAAGACTCTATTTTTATGCTGAGGTTAAATGAAGCATAGAAAGTCATAAATACATGTGATTAGACCAAAGGGTATGTTCTCATGTAACAGACCTAGGGGAAACCCAGAAAGGCTTTTACTTCAGATTCCTTTTGGACTCTCCATGTAGCTCTCTTCTGGACTGGTTATGGGGCAGGACCCCTGTAGAGTGAGAATCCTCAAAGAAGTTACAGAGTGCTTCTTCAGGGTTTACAGCTTGTTTTAGGAGACAGACCTCGAATTACTGTGGCTACGGGTTTTATGCTTTCCTTATGGGAGGGGCTCTGTCTCCGTGGCTCTGGTTCCATGGCTGACCCATGGGAGGGGCTCTGTCTCTGTGGTCTAGTTCCATGGCTGACTGTGGGAGGGGTTCTGTCTCTGTGGCTCTGGTTCCATGGCTGACCCGTGGGAGGGGCTCTGTCTCTGTGGTCTGGTTCCATGGCTGGCTCATGGAAAAGCGTTCTGTCCCTGTGGTTCTTGTTTCTATGGCTGACACATGGGAGGGGCTCTGTCTCCGTGGCTCTGCTTCCATGGCTGACACATGGGAGGGGTT
>PVJS01043049.1:0-17236 GCA_004027185.1 Glis glis
TGCCTATCCAAGAGCAGGGGAGATCTTTCCATCTTCTAAGATCTTCTTCGATTTCTTTCTTCAGTGTTTTATAGTTTTCATTGTAGAGGTCTTTTACCTCTTTGGTTAAGTTTATTCCTAGGTATTTGATTGGTTTTGAAGTTGTTGTGAATGGAATTGTTTTCTGGATTTCTTTCTCAGTGGATTCATGGTTGGCATACATGAAAGCTACTGATTTTTTTAGGTTGATCTTGTATCCAGCTACTTTGCTGAATTTGTTGATCTGCTCTAGCAGATTTTTGGTTGAGTTCTCTGGGTCTTCTATATATAGAATCATGTCATCTGCAAATAAGGATAATTTTAGTTCTTCTTTTCCTATTTGAATTCCTTTGATATTCTTCTCCTGTCTTTTTGCTCTCGCAAGAGTTTCGAGGACTATATTTGAAAGGAGTGGTGATAGTGTGCAACCTTGTCTTGTTCCTGTTTTTAAGTGGAATTCTGGCAATTTTCCCCCATTCAATATGATGTTGGCTTTGGGTTACTTATATATTGATTTCATGATGTTGAGGTATGTTCCTTCTATTCCAATCTTCTGTAGAGTTCCTAACATGAATGAGTGTTGAATTTTGTCAAATGCTTTTTCTGCATCTATTGAAATGATCATGTGATTCTTGGTTTTAGTTTGATTTATATGGTGAATAACGTGTATTATTTTGTGTACGTTGAACCAGCCTTGCTTTCCTGGGATGAAACCAACTTGTTCATGATGTACGATTTTCTCAATATGGTTTTGAATGTGCATGGCTAGTATTTTATTTAGAATTTTTGCATCTTTGTTCATTAATGATATTGATCTGTAATTCTCTTTTCTTGAAGTGTCTTTATTTGGTTTTGGTATTAATGTGATGTTGGCCTCATAAAAGGAATTTGGAAGAATTCCATCTCTTTCAATTTCACGAAATAGTTTGTGAAGTATTGGTTTTAGTTTTTCTGCAAAGGTTTTGTAGAATTCGGCTGGAAAACCATCTGGACCTGGGCTTTTCTTTGATGGCATACTCTTTATTGCTGTTTCTATCTCTGTGCTTGCTATTGGTTGATTCAGGTTTTCTATATCCTCTTGGTTCAATTTAGGTAGGTTGTATGTGTCTAGAAATCTTTCAATTTCTTCTAGGTTTTCCTACTTTTGTGCCAATACCATGCTGTTTTTATTACTATGGATTTGTGGTATAGTTTGAAGTCAGGTATTGTGATGCCTCCTGCATGGTTCTTATTGCTGAGAACTACTTTGGATATTCTGGTTTTTTTTTGTTGTTGTTCCAAATCATTTTAAGGACAGATTTTTCTATGTCAGTGAAGAATGACTTTGGTAATTTAATGGGCATTGCATTGAATCTGTAGAGCACTTTTGAAAGAATGGCCATTTTGATGATATTTATTCTGCCTACCCAAAAGCATGGGAGATCTTTCCATCTTCTAAGATCTTCAATTTCTTTTTTCAATGTCTTAAAATTTTCCTTGTAGAGGTCTTTTACCTCTGGTTAGATTTATTCCCAAGTATTTAATTGTTTTGGGGGATATCATGAGCAGAAATGTCTTCTGGATTTCTTTTTCAGTGGATTTATGGTTGGCATACAGAAAAGCTTCTGATTTTTTAAGATTGTTTTTGTATCCAGACCTTTTGCTGAATTTGTTGATCAGTTCTATGAGCCTTTTGGTTGAGTTTGCTGGATCTTCTAAGTATAATATTGTGTCATCTGTAAATAGAGATAGTTTCAGTTCCTCTTTTCCTATTTGTATTCCTTTTTTTCCTTCTCTTGCCTTATTGCTCTGGCTAGAGTCTGAAGTATTATATTGAAAAGGAGTGGTGACAGCGGACATCCTTGTCTTGTTCCTGTTTTTAAGGGGAACTCTCAGTTTTACCCCATTTAGTATGATGTTGGCTGTGGGCCTATTGTATATTGTATTTATGATGTTTAGGTATCTTCCTTCTATTCTGATTCTCTGCAGAGTTCCTATCATAAATGGGTATTGCATTTTGTCAAATGCATTTTCAGCATCTATTGAAATGATCATGTGGTTTTTGTTTTTAGTTCTGTTTATGTGACAGATTACATGGATCATTTTTCCTATGTTGAACCAGCCTTGCATCCCTGGGATGAACCCAACATTGTCATGATGTATGATTTTCGTGATGTGATTTTGAATGCGCATTGCTAGTATTTTGTTTAGAAGTTTTGCGTCTAAGTGCATCAACGATATAGGTTTGTAGTTTTCTTTTCTTGACCTGTCTTTATTTGGTGTTGGTTTCAATATGATGTTGGCTTCATAGAATGTATTTGGGAGAGTCCCATTTCTTTCTTTTTAATGGAATATATTGAGGTGTATTAGGACTAGTTCTTCTATAAAGGATTTATAAAATTCACCTGCAAAACCACCTGGACCTGGTCTTTTCTTTGATGGTAGGCTTCTTATTGCTGTTTCAATTTCTTTGATTGCTATTGGTCGATTTAAATTTTCTATGTCTTCTTGATTCAACATAGGAAAGTTGTATGAGTCTAGAAATTTGTCAATTTCTTCTAGTTTTTCCGTTTTGTTGGAACAAAGTTTTTCTGATTATCCTCTGGATTTCTGTGCTGTTGGTGGTAATATCACCTTTTTAATTTTAGTAATTTGGATTGATTCTCTCTTTCTTTTGGTTAGGTTGGCTAGTGGTTTATCTATCTTGTTTATTTTTTCAAGGAATCAGCTTTTTTGTATTGTTTTTTTATTCTCTACTTCGTTGATTTCTGCTCTGATTTTAATAATTTCCTGTCTTCTACCGGCTTTGGGGTTAGACTGTTTCTGTTTTTCAAGGGCTTTGAGTTGTGTCATTAGGTTATTTGGTGATTTTCTGTTCTCATTATGTGAGCACTCAGTGCTATGAATTTTCCTCTTAAAACTGCCTTCAGAGCCGGGCATGGTGGTGCACGCTTGTAATCCCAGTACTTTGGGAGGTGGAGACCAGAGGATTCGGGTTCACGGCCAGCCTCAGCTCTTTCTCTCTTTCTCTCTCTCTCCCTGTCTCTCTCTGTCTCTCTCTACTTAGTGAGGCCCTCCGCAACTTCGTGAGATCCGGTTTCAAAATAAAGTATAAAAAATAGGGCTGGGGGCATAACGCGGAGGTAGAACGCCCCTGCGTTCAATCCCCAGTACCGAAAAAAAAAAAAAAACTGACTTCAGGGTGTCCCAGAGATTTTGATATGTTGTCTCTCTGTTTTCATTTGTTTCTAGGAATTTCTTGATTTCTCCCCTTATTTCTTATTTTACCCATTCCTCATTCAGCAGTGTGGTATTCAGTCTCCACGTGTTTATGAGGTTTCTCTGGGTCTTCCTGTAGTTGCTTTCTAGTTTCATTCTATTATGTTCTGAAAAGATGCAGGGGATTACGTCACATTTTTTGAACTTGCTAGTACTCACTTTGTGGCCTAGGATATGGTCTATTTTAGAGAAGGTTCCATAAGCAGCTGAAAAAAAATGTGAATTCAGATGTAGTTGGGTGGAATATTCTGTATGTGTCTACTAAGTCCATTTATGTTTTGGTGTTCTGTAGTTCTGAGACATCTTTACTGACCTTTTGTCTTGAAGATCGATCTAGTGGTGTGAGAGGGGTGTTGAAGTCTCCCAATATTATTGTATTGGGATCTATGTGTGATTTAATGTCACGAAGAGTTTCTTTTATGAAAGTGGTTGCACCTATGTTTGGGGCATAAATGTTGACTATTGTTATATCCTCTTGCTGGATTGTTCCTTTTATCAGTAAGAAATGACCTTTGTCTCTTCTGATAGTTTATGTTTGAAGTCTAATTTGTCTGATATCACACTTACTACTCCTGTTTGTTTTTGAGTTCTATTAGCATGGATTACCTTGCTCTATCCCTTCACCTTTAGTTTGTGTGTATCTTTACTTGTAAGGTGTGTTTCTTGCAGGCAGCATATAGATGGATTGTGATTTTTAATCCATTTTGCCACATTATATCTTTTGATTGGGGAATTGAGGCCATTTATATTCAGCATGATTATTGAGAGATGGGTTTTAATTCCTAACATTTTGAATTTTAATTTCTGTTTTAGGTAGTGTTTGGTTTTTGCCTAGTTGTTTGTTTGATGGAAATCACTGTTTCTCTGGCTCTGGTCTTTCCTTATTATTTCTTCCTTGTAATTAATCTCTTTGAATATTTTGTCTAGTGCTGGTTTGGAAGACATAAAGTCTTTTAGCTTCTGTTTGTCATGGAAGGTTTTTATTTCCCTGTCAAATTTGATAGATATCTTTGCTGGGTAGATAAATCTTGGCTGGAAGTTGTTTTCTTCTAGACTGTGGATTATGTTCCAGGCCCTCCTGGCTTTCATGACTTGGTTTGGAAGGTCAGGAGTGATTCTTATTGTTTTGCCTCTGAATGTTACTTGGTCTTTTACTCTCGATGCCTTTAAGATTTTCTCCTTGGCCTCTACATTAGTCAATTTGATTATTATGTGGCACAGTGAACCTCTTCTCTGATCTTATCTTTAGGGGTCCTATATGTTTCCTCTACCTGTGTGTTGACCTCTTTGTCTATGTTTGGAAAATTTTCTAATATTACTTCTCTGAATAGATTATTGAATCCTTTGGTTTCAGCTTCTCTTCCCTCTTCTATGTCTATTATTCTTAGGTTTGCTCTTTTAAGACTGGCTGAGATTACTTCAATATCCAATTCATGCTGTCGAATTGTTTTTTCTAATTTATATACTATGTGTTCATTTTTGGAGAGGTCATCTTCTAAGAGTGAGATTCTGTTTTCCATGTGGTCTAGTCTGTTGTTGATGGTCTGTATTGATCCTTCATTTCAATTATTGCATCCTTTACTTCCTTCAGAGCTTCTTTTTGATTCCTGTTTAGGGTGTCAAATTCTTTGTTTTATCCTTCATTAGTTTCAGGCTCTCTCTGAATTCTTTTCAGAAATCCTGTGATATTTCTACTATTAAAATACTGAATTGTCCTTCTGCTAATCTTTGCACTTCTGTGTTTGTGGGTTCTGTTGTTGTGGGGTTGTGGGAGCTCATTGTTTATTTGCTATTCTTCCTTTTCATGTTTTCAGGTTTTTTATGTTTATACCTTTGTTGCTTCTGGTAGTTCTCTCTCTCTCACTCTGTAGGTATTTTATGTCTAATCCCTCTCCCTTTATAGTTTCTTATCCTGGAGGTAGATAGTTGCTATTAGGCGAGCCTTAATGGTGAATAGCCTTTACTGAATTGTTATTCTAACTTGCTCAGTATAATGTCCATTTGCAGGCCCAATTCTTGGTCTCCTTCAGTTTTTGGGACCCTTGCCTGGTGCCTCTCACTACCTATGCAGGCGACCAGTGCTGCTATTGCCCCTCTCACTGCAAGTGTGGGTCTCCACGGTCTCCACTTGGATTGTCCCTGTCTCTCTCTGTCTACACCTATAGCAGGTGTCACCAACAGGGGGCCCCGGATTTGTGTCTCTCTTTGCCTACAGAAGTGGCAGATGTCACTGTGACCTGATTCTGTGCAAACACAGAACTCCACATTTTCCACAGAGAGGGCTGGCTTTGTCCAATTTTTCCCCAGGTACCACAGCTGTATGTCCTGTGGTGATCCCCAGGGACTCTATAAGGGTGCTGCGACCTGTGGGCTGCAAGTCTGTCCCTCTCAAACGTCACCAGGTACTGTCTGCTTATCCACACATCTACCGTGTCCCGCAGCACACCCCACTCCCACCTCTACTGGGGCAATCCGCACAGTCTCAGACCCCACGAGTCTCTGTGGCTGCACTGGGTGGTCTCCCCCCGGGGCAGCTCATTGACTTATGGTCTTGTTGAGTGCTGGTCTTAGTGTCTTGAGGATGGGCTCATCTGCTGCCACAGGTTCTGGTCAGGCCTCCGGGTACTGGTGGACTCTGCCAAGCATGGATTGAACTGCTGCTCACTTTTGTGGAAGATGTTCTCCTGTGCTGGTTTTAGATAAGGTCCCTGTTTTCTTTGCTGGTGGCCTGCAGAAGCTGCAATGCCAGTAGCCGCCAGCGTGGTCTGACCAAGATGGTGCCGCTGCTGCTTCTGCTGATGCAGTAGTTCGGGTCTGTGTTGCGTGTGGAGTGAGTCGCTGCTCGCCTTCAGTGCTGCTACTCTGCAGTTGCTGGATTCACAACAGGTCCCTGGTGTCTCCGTTGTTCTTGTGTAGAAGCCACAATGCTGGTAGCTGCCGGTAAGGTCCTGCTAAGATGGTGCCGCTGCAGCCGCTGTCGTCTCCGCCATTTGGTCTCTTCAGTATGGAGTGAGCTGCTGCTTGCTTTCGTTTCTGCCGATCTGCAGTTGAACTTACAACAGATCTCTGGCTTCTCTGCTGGTGGTGTGTGGAAGCCGCAATGCCGGTAGCGGCCAGCACAGTCTGGCCAAGATGGCGCCGCCACTTTTCCTTAGGTAAGGCGCCACAATCAAATTTAGAGACATAAGGATTTAAATTTGTCAGTACCTAGTCTTCATTTTAATGTGATAGATATCAATAAAATATGCTATCTTCAACTACATTTAAAAACTATAAAATTCTGTATTCTGGACTTTAAAATTTGACCATTAGAAAAAATCTGGACAAAGGGTTTTTGATATCGCATGCTATTTTCTAAAAATTCAAAATGTTATTTTGTAAGTCGCTTCCTGGTCAAGCTGTGCCAGGTCCATGTCAATGAGCATTTTCATTCTATTGCTTTAAAAATCCATTCTTGAGGTTGGCAAATACAGTTATTTTTCCATAATAAGACAAATTATATGGCATCTTGTGTTCCCTAGTAGAAAGTTATTAGGTTCATATTTTTTGGAAGAATCATCAATATTCTCTAAAGAGTTATTCTCTAAATATTCTCTAAGTTCATTACTTCGAATTATTTTTCAATGGAAAAAGTTATCTGAATCTTATATTACTCAGACAATATTTCATCCTATCAAAACCAATGATAACATTCAATTTTACTAATCCTATTTAGTTTTGAAGAATGTTTAATACATTGGGAAAACATGTACAGTTCAAGAATGTCAATGTTTTTCTGTAACTTCAACAAAACTTCAGAGTTTTAAAATTAAAAAAAATATATTTTTCTTATTTTAGTCTATAGGGAGATTTAGTTACCTGATTGTAGTACTCAAAATGTTGCATGTGGAAATATTACAGAATCCTTTTAAGTGCAAATGGACTCAAATTTTAATTGCCATTATCTTTGTGATAAAGAAAGAATAACATTTAACCTTCTTGTTTAAATTTTCTTGCTTCTTGTTGAATTTCATTACAAATGACTAGAGCTTTCTTGAGTTTGCAGGAAGATTAAGAAAGGTTTAGATATAGATTTTATAGAAATATATTTTTTTCTAACTTACAAAGTGATGTGTAGATATTAAGTAATATACCTATAACTAAAAATTTATTACTGAAAAGTATAAAAGAGATATATGATGATATGATTTATGATGAATGAATAAATATGTTACTCATATCCTACCTAAACATACATGGATAAACACCAATCTAATACCTGCAAACTTACTCTCTAGCATCAACTTATATACTTGGAATATTGGCTGATTCCATCAAAGATAATAAAATACTTGGGCTATGTCTACATTTGTGAATTGATTCAGATGTATTGCTAACTATCAGCTCCATATGTTGGCAATTTGCAAAATCAGTTTTCATTTCATCTTAATTTGAATAGAAATAAAAGAGGATGTAGATATTTCAGTGGAAAAAAGAAATTGGAGAGGGAAATAGAATGCAACATGAACTTGGGCCAGGAAAAAGTGTAAAAGAAAGCAGTATTTCAGCTACCCCCTGAGTTCAAAAGTTTTCTAATTTTCATGTATTTGAAACATTTTGTTAGTGTTTCATGTATTTGAAACATTTTGTTAATGTTTAAAGCATAATGTGAAAGGGACTGCTCCTTGATTCCAGCATTTATTCATCTTTTGTAAGAGAAAAGTAGGAAATATGATCACCTAGAAGAAAATATCTTCTGGCATTCTTTCCTGGTAGGTTTGTTCAAGTGTCTGACTTCTGCTTACTTATATGAGAGTGTAAATGTTAGGTGGCATTTCAAGTAAGACTTTATAAGTGAAAGAAAGTAAAACCTCTTTTTTGCCTCCTGCTTTCTCCTATTCTCTGACTAAAGCAAGGGTAATGGGGTAATGCAATAGACATTTTTGACAATGAGGTGACTTTGAAAATGGAAACTAGTCTCACAGATAGAAACCTTGGAAAATAGAAGCCTGAGCCCCTAATGACCCTTCAAAACTGCATATAAGCTCTAAATTGCTTTTCTACATAAGAAATAATCACCTTCCATCTTCTTTAAGACACTGGCTCTTAAACATGGCTGCAAATTGACATACCTAGACAGCTTTAAATATTTGAGATGCCTGAATTCTAACCTTAGTGATTCTCATGGAACTTATATAAAATGCATATGGGATTTTCAATGCTTCCCAAATAATGCCAACAAACAGCAAAGTTTAATAATTACAGGTTTAATTTTTTATTTTGTTTTATTTTTGTGGAAGAAAGGAGTTTTGAAGACAATTGTTCACTTATACATCTATTTTTCACAGTTGTATCTAGGTATTATTTTTATTTTTCATAATCTGTTTGGTAAACTCAAATGAACCTTAAAGGGTACAAAATAAATTATGTTAAGTGTGTTACAGATGAGCTAGTTCCTGTCTACTACTATAGTTAAAAAGCTTTAAACAACTTGTTTGTTACTTAAGAACACAGAACAAGGATAAATTTAAAGGTTTATGAATATTCCTATGGTCACAGGGAGTAGCAAATAAAATTGAAATATTTTTGTTGTTTTATGTTGTAGAAAAGATTGTTGCTCATAATTGGGAGTTTAAATTTAATAACTTCATTACTCTAAGTTTAAATCATAGAGTTTTAAATAAGATTTAAAGTGTTTTGAAAATATTAACATTTAAAGTAATCATTAGGACAGAAGCTAATTATCATAATAAAAAAATCACTTGCCTGTACTTTATGTTAATACTAGAACATTGAAATCATTGCCCCAATTGCATTTTATAATAAAATTTTCTCTTTATGTTTAAAATTCTTGAAATAGAAGAAGCTAATATGAGTTTTCTGTATGACATAGAGTCAAGCTTAAAGTAGCTTTTATAAAACCAACACCAATTGATGAGTTCATGTATTTATGTATCTCTATGATATATAATTACAGTGCACCAATAAAAGTATAAGAAATTAAAACAACATAGGTTAGTGGGACATTTTAGAATTCTGGACACCCCAGAAAGACAAGGTCCATCTATTCACTCACCAGCATTTATCGATGGACCTCTGCCAGGTACTGAAAAGAAAGATTGGTGACAAGCCAGGATACATGGGAAGACTCTCCTTCATGGGACAGGTAACACTGGTCAATGCGCATGGTTAGAGCTGGAATACTTGGAGAAATCCATTCAAACTCTGGACCATGAATAAATGTAAGATTGTGATTGGCAGTCATCTGGGGGCATGTGTAAAACCACTTGTGCTCTTCTCTGAAATGAAGCAAGTATAATGTGAAATTGGAAGGGGCAGCAAGCAAAGTGCTTGTACCCAGACCAGACCAGATCCTGTTCTGACTCAAGGCAAAAATCTTCCACCAACTATTAAGCAAGCTCATTCCACTGTTAGGGGAAGACCAAAAGTTTGACACAGTGGGCCAGTCCTGCTGGAAGCTAAGGGTAGGGCAGGAATACTGAGAAAAATGATTTGGAATTCCAGGCTCCACAATGAGCAAAAGCTTGTCAGTCCATCAAGAGAGAAATTAAGCTCTGATCTACCTAAGTTAACTCTAGCAATATCAAAGCACAAAACCCACTCAACTCCTGATTGAATCAAATCACCTTTCAACCCATCTATCTACCATAAATTGTATCACAAAAATATTTCCATATATATATATATATATATATATATATATATATAATTTATATATATATATATAATTTACATTAGATTCTACTGTTATTACCAATGTCTGGAACTCAATAAAAATATGAAAACCAAGTTATTATTAAAAGAAAAATTATTGAAAGAAAAATACAGACCTGGAGATGGCCCAGACCCAAACCCAGACATAGTCTAGATCTTGAAGCAATCACAGACTTGAACAAACCATAACTAAATGTTAAAGCCTCTGGTGAAAATTGCAGATAAAACAGCATGTGAGAAGACTCCATAATGTGATTGAAATGCTATAAACGAAAAATACAATATGCAGGGTGAGTGACCCCTTTGCTTGTCAGCACACCAGATGCAGTGAGAAATATATCAGTGAATTTGATGATAGGACAATAGAAATTATCCAAACTAAAATAATAAGAATTTTTGTGTGTATGTGGTACTGGGGATTGAATGCAGGGGCATTCTACCTCTGAGCTACACCCCCAGCCCTATTTTATTCTTTATTTTGAATCAGGGTTTCACTAAATTGCGGAGGGCCTCACAAGTTGCTGAGGCTGGCTGCAAACCTGAGATCCTCTTGTCTCAACCTCCCAAGTACTGGGAGTACAGGCGTGTGCCACCACACCTGGCTTAATGAGAAGTTTTTTAAAGATGAGGAAAGAACATTTAGGAGCTGTGGGAAAACAGGAACATAGTTGAATGTACTTGTATTTTTTTCCCAGAAAAGGGAGGTTGAGAATTTAGCAGAATAATGATTTGAAAAGATATGGCTAAGAGTTTTTCAAAATGAGTGAAGAAAAAAGAAAAAAAAAACAAAACAGAAAAAAGAAATTTAGAATAATACAAAGAAAAATACATTATAATTAAACTCATAGCACCACAGGTGAAGAGAAAATCTTGAAAATAGCCAGAGAATGAAAAAAGAAATATTATCTACAAAGGAACAAAAACAAGAATTACATCATACATCCTCATAAACTACTGGAAATTAAAAGATAATGAAACAACATATTTAAAGCAATGAAGGAGTGTATGGAGGCTGTCACTCTAGAATTCTAGAGTTTTATATATAACAAAATGTCTTTGAAAAATGAAATAAAGAGACATTTTCAGACTCACAAAAGCTGAGGACATTGTCAACACATCTGAACTGTATGAAGTACTAAAGGAAATTTAAAGCAGGAAAATTATACAAGATAAAAATTTATATTTATATAAAATAAAGAATTCTGAAAATGATAAATTGAAGATAAAAATAAAATATGATGTAAGAATTGTTTAGTCTTCATAAAGATAATTGATGGTCAAAAACAAAATAATTGTATGGTGTCTATAGCATATTTTGATAAAAATAGAATATAATAAGAAAGGGAAATGGAAATGTACTATTGTAAGTTTTTCACATTTTATGTGAAATGATATATGAAGGTTGACTGTAACAGATTAAAGGTTTACAATGTTTAATATTTGTTAATCTTTGTTGCAGTTCTGGAGAAATGTAAATATACCTATTTTCTGTATACTGGGGATTAGCTTGGGGTGCTCTACTACTGAGCTATATCCCAGCCTCTTTTTATTTTTTATTTTGTAATAGAGTCTCACTAAAATATCGGAGGCTGGCCTCAAACTTGTGATCCTCCTACCCCAGTCTCCTGAATACCTTAGAATTACAAGCATGTGCCACTCTTAATGCTATTTATTTTTTGATTATGCACAGTTGAGTACTCTTAAGTTTCTTTAAAATATCAAGAAATTGGTTTTTAAATATCAAATTTGGTTTTTAAAATTGGTAATTTTGTGAACTCAATAAGTAATGTATGCTCATTGCTCATTTTCAATTTCTGTTTCATTTTATTATTATTGGAGGTGTATGTCTTCCTATCTCTGAGAGTAGTACCCACTATTATTATTTATTTTGATGATTTTCTTGACTATTCTTGTATACTTTTCCAAATTGAAACTATTGTCAGTTTTTCATTTATTTATTTTAGCTTTTGAAGAGTTGACAACTTCATTAAATATAGCCTCTCATTACTGTTTTATTGTATTCTTTTGCACTGGCATTTCTTGTTGCTTATTCATATATATGCAATATTTTCCATAAGTGTGGAACCTCCTAGTTTTAGGAAGATTTTTAAAGATTTGGGGTACTCCCCACCTTGATGTGCACTGTTCCTGTATATGTACATGAGTATGTGGGGATCAGAAGGCCCAACTGAATAAGCTTTCTTAAGCATTCACGATGACTCACACTTATAAGCCTTTATACCTTAGACGTTGGCTGACTATTAACTTGAAGTTTATTTGGCACTTTGAAAGGGAGAATGGCTTGTGATTTTGGAGAAGGGGTTTTATTTTCTCTGCTCTGTATATATCAGCTGAGGCCAATGTGACATTTTGTGGAAGAAACACTGACAATGAAGAGAAACAAAGCTAATGATTTCCATGGCAGGGCTGCGAGCAGCGGAGAGTACACTCAGGAACAGCTCAGCAATGATCAAATGGCTCTATTCTCAAACAGTGTCAGGGAGGTTTATCCTAGAAGAGACTAGAGGCTCACCCTCAGGTTACTAGTGAAAAGTTTATTACCAGTTAATTTTTTAAATGACTGGGTACCATATCAGAAAATGTGCTCTGGGAATAAAGAAGAAAATTAATAGAGGGAGCAATATTGTATGAGACAACTACTACATCTCCTCTCCATCTACTTATATTAAATCTGGTTGAACAGTCTGAGATATTGGTTGCTAAAGATAGGTGTCATTGCCTCCAAGCAAAGAGTAGTAGGAGTGTCATTGCCACTGAGTAGAGTAACAGCTAAAACTAATAACATTCAGGAGCATAAAATTAAATAGCAGTCTTTTTATTTTAGTTTGTGAATTAGGGTTGGACATGTTCTATCCCTGTATATTTCTTTAGGATCTGTGCTTGCACTTGAAGTATTTCTAGCAAGAAAAATGATGCTTAGGTATGCTTAGGTAGGCTATAGCTCTTTCAGGAAATGTGTAGTCTAAACCATAATATAGCCTTTAGAAAATTAGATTATTTGTTAAGACAATATCATTGCTAGTCAACCTATTGTAGAAACTATAAACAATGAATACCCATTTTAAAACGATTCCTTTTAAACATAGTAGGGTACTTGATTCTAAGTTTGCTTACTTCTCAATACAGGTAATTGACTAGCTTTTATGTCAGATTTTCTCTAAAACTCAGATTGTAACTTCTCAAAACTATTTATCCTATATTTGATAAATATAGTTGTGTTACTACAGTTGCCTAATTTGGGGCAACAAGTATTACAAAACACTTAAAATATTAAATTCTAATCTGGATGTGGTGGTGCATTCCTATAATCCAAATATTGGAGAAGCTGAGACAGGAGGGTTGCAGATTCAAGACCAGCCTTAGCAATTTAGCAAGACCCTATTTCAAAATAAAAACAAAAAGGGCTTGGGGTGTAGCTAAAAGGTAGAATGCCCCTGGGTTCAATCCCCAGTTCCACCAAAAAAGCATTAGAATTCTACTAAATATTATAAAAATTTTTGAGTCTATGGTTTACTACAGACATGCTGTCCTACACTACAATAATAGTCTTTGAAAGTTACTTATTCAAAAGGTACTATGGTCACTAAGAAGAATCTTAAGGCTTAAAATATTCTTAATGACCGTACCAAATTTTTTTAGTTTAGTTTACAGCCATTAGAGAAAGAATTCTTAAATTAATTGATTTTTAAACCTAAATACTAGATTGTAAGATCCAAATTTGAGTCTTATTAACAGTTTCTCTGAGTGAAGCAATTGGAAAACTGCCACCAGAGAGTTGTGATTAAATTAGTATGAATGCATTTCTATAACACTACAATTATCCTTAATATAACATTTAAATTTTCAAATTACAAATGCAAATGTAAATCAAATTTACACTACACATTCTGATTCTAATCAGACAGGGATATGTGTTAAAAAAAAGTTCAAAGCAAAGAATCCTAAATATTAGCAAATTTAATTATCTTCTTGTTTTGACCCTAGAGGTACTATTTTGGTTCTAGAGGTTCCTCTGTGCCATTGCGTGTCTCTTCTCCCTTGGTGTCTTTCAATTAATTCAAAGTTCAGTTCTAGATATTTTCATGAGCTTATAATTCCTTCTTAAATGTCTTAAAGTGTTTCCTCAGAAAATTCCACAAGTGCTCACTTATGCTTAGTTAATACTTTAGTTCATAGAAAGCTTCAACATTGGAACTTGTTTCAGTTTGTGATTGTGTAGGGAGGGTACAACTAAGTATAAAGATTGAAAAAAGTAGTGTTCAAATAATATGATTCTACACTGACAGTGTCTGTTTTGGTTTATGTGTGCCAACAACAGTAGCTATGGAAGAGACTTCCAGCACTCTCCCATCTATCATCCTCAAATCCTTCTGGGAAAATGGAAGGATTTTGCTTCCTGAGCCTCCTGCAGTTAGTTGGAGCCATGATCTATGACAAGTGACATTGCAGATATCTCAACGAGGCATTTAATTTCTAGGATGAGACCCTTTAGTACCCTCTTCCTTGGCCATAGTGAAAAAGAAGGCCCAAATCCCAGATTGTGCAGCTCCGAGACTGTAGCATCTGCCTCCGTTCCTGAGTGACTGGGGATACCTCTATCCTTCACCAACCACATATTGTTCATAGAAAGAGAAATAAGCTTATATTCTCTTAAGCTGATAAGAGTTGGCAATTGTTTGTTGACATAGCATAATCTAGCCTACTTTGATTAATATATCATCTTATTTTTAATTGCTTGAGCACAAAACAAACTGTGAGCTATTATTCACCATTTGCAGACAAATAAACTCCAAAAGCTAAAAGGACCAGTTTTTCAATTTTGAGCCCTTAAAGAAAATAAATGGAAGCTTCCAAGTTGGTACACTTACGACAATAGCAACCATATTATAAAATGATTGTAAAGTGCAACTGGATTGTATTTCACACTGGAACTGTATTGGTTTGCTGGATTACACAGTTGTACAGAGAGCAAAAGGCAGGGAGCAGAGTTGCAGTGATTTTTAGTATTCAGTTTTAATTTAGCCAGAGAGAAAATACCTGCTGCCTTCATTGGTGCTGTAGCTTCTGGGGTGTTATCCTTGGGCTGATGCTGAGCCTGAAGAGAAAACCAGCCAGATGTGCTTAGAACGATTTGCTTTCTCTTAGGCTAGAAGGTTACTTTGGTACACTCGCCATTGGAGGAGTACCAATAGAATGGTGAAAAACTTTAGTGCTGTTTTCTGCTTCATGTTGCTCATCTGGAGGACAATATCATTTTAGAATCCCATTTTATTAAAAAAATGTATGGTTTGATCCTATTCTGATATTTGGTTTACAGAAATGATCACAGTAAGCATACTTCAAATGATATGCTATTTTCACATACTGAACATTGTTTATTGGGGAAGAGCAGGAGTTAGAAAGACAGTTTGAGAGGGGAAGGTTATCCTGAGTACTTGAGAACAACCTTCTTATGTCAAAAATGGAATCAGAACACTATCTGGTTGACCTTGGGAAAATTATATAATCTCTCCTATTTAGACAATTTACCATGAAATGGGAGAATAAGAGAATTTGGTGGATGGTAACAAGTGAAGAATTTAAAAGATTGTTCAGGGCACAAAACACAATCAAATAATGTTGGGGTTTAAAAGGTTTTTTCAAGTTTTCAATCAGTTGAGACATAGACTTTTATGGTGGATTGGAATGAAGTTTATTATCTCCTTTAATATTGGTATATGAATTGGAGAAGTCAACTGAGAAAAGAGGCCACCATTGACACTGCTAAACCAATACACTGTATTGGTCAGCTTTTGTTGGGTGATATTGTGGTAACATACTATCCCAAATACCTGTTGCTTGGGAAAACAAAAACTCATTTCTTACTTCTATTATACATGGTTACACACAGAGCAATTGTGAAAGCAAAATGTTGTCTACAGTTCATCTTATTCCAGGATGTAGAATGAGGGCACAGACATTAGTCAGGACATTATGAGTCTGGTGGCACAGAGAAATTAAGAAATGGCTAACTTGTGAAATAACTTTGCTTGGAGGTAGCACATGTCATTTCCATAGATATTTCTTTGGCCAAAATAAGTGAAATAACAAACCTGATATCTAGGTGGCAGAAATGCATAATCTGTCTTTAAACTGTCAATATTTTCATAATATTACGGTATCATGGGCTCTAGTGGATGCTGCTTGCTCCGTAGTCCCACCACAGAAGGTTGCTACTTCAGGCAGCTTCCTGAAAATAGTCTGTCTTCTTGCATGAAAATGACATGGAGTCAGATATAACAATTTGGAGAAAATTGTATTAAATATTTGGGGGGTCAGGGAGGAGATAGATGACAATTCTCGTGACCATTTGTAGCCAGTTACTTTTATAGAAACTTTCGATAAGGCATCATAAAAGTTAATCAAACACAGAAGCTAGCAATTGTTATGAGTTATGATAAGAAAAGTCAGTGAAGTAGGCATGTGACAAGCTTGGAGGAAGGAGGGATTACACATTACTGGGTGGAGACGACATCAAAGACTGTACCTTAAAGATTATACCAGGTCCCTTGGAATATGTCTGCTTGCAGACAAATCCCATACAGCCAAACACCATGTATTCAAACTGAGCTGGTCCAATATCACAATCTTATTGTGTGTTCTAAAATGGCCCTCAACACTGCAGTTTACAAGAGTTCATACTTTGGTTGGAAATATTTATTCTCTTTCCTTCTGTAAACAAAGTGCATCCATCCTCTCATCAATGGCAATGTGAATCATGGAATCAGGTCCAGGTTCGGTTTTGCTATCTGGAAACTATGAAGTATACAGAGAATTTGCTTCTCATTTAATGTATTTATGTAATTGAATGAGGGCAGGGCAACCCAATGCACACTGCTATTCAGAAAAGAGTGTGAAGTGCTCAGCAATCATTGCTTCACAGTAATTCTGAAATCCTCTGTATAGATATCGTGAGTGCCCTTCTTCTTAAGACATTTGGAAACACATTGAACAGGCCCCTGATCCCTGAAAGTACTTTCTTTTTCAACCTAACTCATGGCTCTTTTTGAAGTAAAACTCTCCCAACAACTTGGTCAACTTCTTTTTATTTTTTTTTTGCGGTACTGGGGATTGAACCCAAGGGCATTCTACCTCTGCGCTACACCCCTGGCCCTATTTTTTATACTTTATTTTGAAACCGGGTCTCACGAAGTTGTGGAGGGCCTCACTAAGGAGAGAGAGAGAG
>PVJS01043050.1:0-17237 GCA_004027185.1 Glis glis
AAAAAAAAAAAAAAAAAAAGTGATGTCTTGAAGTGACATTGAAGGATGCACAGGACTTACCCAGGCAGAGAGGCATGGACTGGTTCACTGACGACTGGAAGCAGCATGTCCCCCATCCGTGTTTTTCTTTTTTGTTGTTATACATGCATACCTCCATAAATAATATACTGAATATGTCCTTTTGCAACTTGTTTTCTAACGCCACATTATTTTTCAGATCTTTGTGTATCAATGCAAAGGAACGATGCATTTTAACTAAGGAGGCTATCACACTGCTGACCTCCGCCATCTCCACCAGGATTTATTTCTCTGTGCCCTGCTTGTGACACTTGGGTTTTTTCCAAATTCTCATTCCTATCAACAGTGCTACAGCCAACACCCACCAAGTCCTTGTCTTTCCAAGTGCGTGTCTGTAAGAGGTCCCTGCGGTACCTGCCCATATTCTCTTAAATACTTGTCAACATCATCTTTACGGGGGTGGAGAGAAAAAAATTTCTATTACTTAAAGGTTTATAAGAAAACAAATTCATTTACTAGTTCATTTCCTCTGTCTAAAGCCAAGTTAAAGTTCTAAAAAGAAAACTGCCAAAATGTTTCCCACTTTTCTGTAGACCTTGTACTTTTATGCTTTTTTCTTCTTTCTTTCTGTTTTTTTCTTTTTTCTTTCTTTTTGGTACTAGAGATTGAATCCATGGGTGTTCTACCTCTGAGCTACACCCCCAGCCCATTTTTATTTTTTTGTTAAATAGGATCTCAGCCAGGCGTGGTGGCACATGCTTGTAAACCCAGTACTTGGGAGGCTGAGACCGGAGGATGCAGGTTCATGGCCAGCCTCAGCTGCTTAGTGAGGTCCTCCGAAACTTAGCAAGACCCTGTTTCAAAATAAAGAATAAAAAATAGGGCTGGGGGTGCAGCTCGGAGGTAAAATGCCCCTGGGTTCAATCCCCAGTACTGCAAAAAAAATAAAAAAATAAAATAAAATAGGATCTCACTAAGTTACTCAGCTAAATTGCTGAGGCTGGCCTCAAACCTGAGATCCACCTGTCTCAGTCCCCCAAGTACTGGGATTACAGGTGTGAGCCACCACACCCGGCTGACCTTGTTTTTTGTTTTTGTTGTTGTTTGTTTTCTTGTTTTGTTTTTCTAATTTTTCCAAAAGACTTCTCAGGAGATACATAAAGCGTTTTGAATAGTGTTCTTTAGAACATTCCTGATTTCTGTCCCCTCATCTGTGGTTACAAGGTTCTAAACCCAGGGTTGGCTCCATTGTCTGAAGCTGTGGTCTTGGGCCCAGCCCAGCCTGGGAAGCTCTTTTTCTAGAATTGCTCCTGAAAAATAATGGAGACCTAAAGGTCAGAGCCCAAGACCACAGGTCAAGCCCGACCTTCCTGCAGGGACCCTGACCTCACTGTCCTCAAACCTGGGCCCCAGATCCCCACACCCCGATGCATCAGCACAGGGGCCCTGCGAGGCCCGGGACCTCTAGACCAGCCCAGATCTCCCCACAGGGCTCTGGCCCGGGTTCTGCTCCTCCACACCCCACCCAGATCAGGGCCGACCAGCCTGCCTGGGAAGGTGATCAAGGACAAGTTGGGGGCCTGGCAGGTCCCCAACTCCCTGCCCTTCCAGCTCCCCGCACAGCCCTTTCATTGTGACACCCCAATTATATTCCGTGACCTATGCACTGGGGTCAGTGTCCTGCTCCTCCCCCCCGACCTAGAAGCCCGTGAAAGAAGGGACATGTTCACTCCTGTCACCCCTGCATCGAGGACATCCATAGCATATAGTAGGTGTTCAGAAAATAACTGTGGAATCAATAAAAGAATAAATGGGTATCTTCCCAGAGGAGACCTCACAACATCTTTTTAAATGTTTTACTATTTACAAAGTAGACCCCACAGGGATTACACTTCATTCTCCCCTCCTGCTGTGTGTGTGTGTGTGTGTGTGTGTGTGTGTGTGTGTGTGTTACTAGGGATTGAACCCAGGAGAGTTCTACCTCTGAACTATACTCCCAGACCTTTTTATTTTTTGTTTTGAAACAAGGTCTTCCTAGGTTGCTAAGAGTCTCACTACATTGCTGAGGCTGGTCTCAAACCTGCAATCCTCCTGTCTCAGCCTCCCAAGTACTGGGACTGCAGGTGTGCATCACCACGCCCACCCTCAGCTTCCCATTACCCATGGGCTACAGTGCATTCGATTCCCATCTCTGCTAGAATGAACAACTTCAGACTTGGTGGCTAAAACGACACACATATAGCTACCTTTCTGGAGGTTAGAAACATAGGTCCCCTGGGCTAAAACCAAGGTGTCCACCAGGCTGAATTCCTTCTGGAAACTCCTGGAAGAATCCATTTCCTTTTTTCCGGCCTCTAGAGACCACCCAGATTCCTTGGCTCACAGCTCTATTCCCCCAACTTCCAACCCTCTCCAACTAAAGTCAGCAAAGTTTCTCTGCTCATGTGAGAGAGGCTCATGTGATCAGGTTGGGCCACCCAGTCACCCAGGGCCATCTCCCCATCCCAAGGTCTGTACCCTTAGTCACACCTGCAGGCTCCCTTTTTCTATTATCAAAACCAGGCACAATGGCTTATGCCTGTAATCCCAGTGCTTGGGGAGGCTGAAACAGGAGGATCACGGGTTCACAGCCAGCCTCTGCAACTATGCGAGGTCCTCAGCAACTTAGTAAGACCCTGTTTCAAAAAATATAATAGGACTGGGGTCATAGCTCAGAGGTAGAATGCCCCTGGGTTCAATCCCCAGCACCAAAAAAATAATAATGATGACGATGATAAGGAGCGTAATCACAAGCTCATCTTTATCCCACCCAATAAATACAGATTTGGAGACAGAAAAGTGAACTAAAGGGCATCTTGTCCAACTGGTGACTGATGAAGTGGGGTTCAAAGCCACGTCTTTCAGACTACAGAATCTGAGTCTTTCCCCCCTTGTTGCCAAGGAAGGACCATTTTTCAGGAGCCAGAATGAGGACACACAAGCCCAGTCTCCTCAGAGTAAGTGCACACTTTCTCTGTGCTAATGGGATTGAACCCAGGGCCTGGAACATGCTAAGCACATGCTCCACACTGAGCCACCCCCAGCCTATAGGTGCACAATTTGTTTGTTGTTTGTCTTGTTGTTGTGTTTGGGGGGTGGTTTTTTGTTTGTGCTAGAGATTGAACCCAGGGGCATTCTACCTCTGAGCTACACCCGCAGCCCTTTTTATCTTTTATTTTGAAATGGGGTCTCGCTAAGTTACTGAGGGTCTTGCCAAGTTGCCGAGGCTGTCCTTGAACCTGTGATCCTGCTGTCTCAGTCTCCCAAGTACCAGGATTACAGGGGTGCACCACCATGCCTGGCTTTTCATTTGTTTTTAAAAAGAAAGAAAAGACATGCTTGTCTAGACAGTGGGAAATTTTCTGTTTATTTCCCCCTTATTATCATTATGTTAACATAAACATACCTTTTTCAGCTAGGGGAAGAAAGAATTAAACCTCCTCTTTAGCGGGGAGGAGGGGGGTTGACTCAGTGAGACCGGGTGCTTCTCCTCGCTGCAATTAAACAAATGGCCAGCAGGTGGCGGGGCAGGCTCACAGTGGGCACCTCGCTCCGTGGACGATCCCTTTTATGGCGGGGGGGGGGGGGGGGGGAGCAGCGCTTTCCCTTTTCTTCTCCAAAACCTGCTCTAAGAGAAAATGCCCAGAGAGGCCCCAGCAGGGCAAGACAGGGGCACAAAGGACACACACACACACACACTAGCCTCAGAGCAGTCCCTGAGCCAGGCATGAGGATTAGAGGCCAAGCCTGAAGGAGCTGAGTTACAGGGCAGCAGAGAGCAGGAGCAGCTAGTGTACGGAATGTTGTACACTTTTACAAACATTTATCATTACATCTCATCTTCCCTGTGACCTCGTATAGAACCCAGCATCAAAAATACTGATCCAGCCAGGCGTGGTGGCACACACTTGTAATCCCAGTACTTGGGAGGCTGAGACAAGAGGATCCGGGTTCGCGGCCAGCCTCAGCTACTTAGTGAGGCCCTCCACAACTTAGTGAGACCCTGTTTCCGAATAAAGAATAAAAAATAAGACTGGGGGTGGAGCTGAGAGGTAGAACACCCCTGGGTTCAATCCCCGGTACTGCAAAAAAAAAAAAAAATACTGATCCAGTTGGAGACAGTGGCCCACACCTGTAATCCCAATACTTGGGAGGCTGAGACAGGAGGATCACAGGTTTGAGACTAACCCAGCAATTTATCGAGGCCCTGTTTCAAAATATAAAGTGATAGGGGTGTAGCTTGGAGATAGAAAGCCCCTGGATTCATTCCCAGTACCGGTGGTGGCAATGCCGGCATAGCTTTTGAACCTCTCCAAATCCCACATAAAGATAAGCAGGTCAAATTAACAAAAGCAAAACCCACAGATACCATTTGCTTCAAAACTAGGCTGTAAGGTATCCCCATGAGTACCAAAACACAAGTGGGGAGCAGGGACCTCCAGTGGCCATCGGCATGGTATCACGGGCCCCTGGGATGCTGTCCCTGGCATGGCTTCTGGCCCTCGGCATCCCATCCACCAGCCAGCAAAGGGAAGAGCCAGCAGGCATCCCTAGAAAGCATAGAGGGACGATGAGAAAGAAGCGACTGAAACTGGGAGAGGTCTTGCCTGATCACACAGCAGAAAGCACAAGAGTCAATAATGACCGAAGGGGCCAGGCGTGGTGTGTAATCCCAGTACTTAGGAGGCTGAGACAGGAGGATCACAGGTTCGAGGACAGCCTCCGCAACATAGCAAGACTCTCAGCAACCTAGCAGGACCCAGTTTCCAAACAAAAAAATTAAAAGGGCTGGGGGTGTAGTTCAGAGGTAGAATGCCCCTGCGTTCAATACCCAGCACCACACATACACACACAAAAAAAAAAAAAAAATTGAGGACGGCCCAGATTATGAACTTTTTGACACTGACCAGATGCTAACCCACTTGGGTTCCCTTCCAGAACAGGGTCTCCTACTGCAGGGAGTGGGGTCATGATGCAGCAGGATCAGGACAATCAAAAAGCAGGAAGGAAAAGATCCCAATAAAAGAGGAGGGAGGAAATTGAGCCAGCAAACCTCAGCAAGCAGACACCATCTTTCCGTACACCACATGAAAGGGTCCCTTACAGTCAGAAACGCCATCCTGAATGTCTCCTTCAAGTTTTGGAAAACTAATTTCACCCAAAATGAGCAATAGGAAAGTCTTGAGGCCACATCCCATACGAAGTTAATTTAAGCAAAAAGAAGGATCAGAATAGCATCCCTCCTAACTGCAAGAGGATGCCAGCAAACAGCGAAACGGTCTCGGGACAGATCAAAACCGGAAACTTCTATTTCAAAATGACTTGAAAGGCATTTTTAAATTATGCAAGATGGGAAAGAACAACATAAATCAGGATGAGAAAAGCATATAAATAAAAGACAGAACTCGGGAAAAAATTAGAAATGCAGGAAGAAATCATTTTAGAAGTGAAGACTGACTAGAAGGAATACAAGTGCAAATCGATCCAATCTTGTTTTGTTTGGGTTTGGTTTTGTGGTATTGGGGATGGAACCCAGGGGCGTTCTACCTCTGAGCTACACCCCGAGTCTATTTTATTTTTTATTTGGATACAGGGTCTCACTAAGTTGCTGAGGGTCTCGCTAAGTTGCAGAGGTTGGCCTCGAACCCGCGATCCTCCTGTCTCAGCCTCCCAAGTACTGGGATTACAGGCATGCACCACCATGCCAAGCTTTCAATCTAATCTTAAAATAATGCCTTAAGAGAAAAAGGCAAAAAGGCAGAAATATTTTAAGTCAGCAGGAAATAACAAGATTTTCTAAAATATTCTAGAGAAACTGATAAACATTAAAATTAGGGACAGAAGTTCCAACACATAAGTAATAACCCTAAAAAGCTGGGCATGGTGGCACATGTCTATAATCCTATCTACTCAGGAGTCTGAGACAGGAGGATCACAAGTTTGAGGCCAGACTGGGCAAATTAGTGAGACCCTGTCTCAAAATAAAATTTAAAAAGGGCTGGGGGTATGGCTTAATAGCAGAGCACCCCTGCATTCAATCCCTAGTACTGCACACACACAAAAAAAGAGTCCCCAAAGAAAAAAACCAAAGCAAGAAAACAGAACATATACAAAATATTCTGATTCAAGAAACCTTACTTTAGTGGAAATTATATATTGAAAGGGCATACAGCACACCCAAAAATATCAACAAAGAATAACCAGACATATTTAAGATACGGCCTAACAAAATTACTGGATTTCAAGGAAAGGGGTAAAAATTCTTCAGAATAAATAATAACTGACATATAAGATAAATTTTATTATTATCAGGCTTTTCAAGAGCAATGCTTTATACCAGAAGAAAATGAAGTAACATATTTAAAATATTCAATAACAAACCAGGCCTAGTGGTTCATGCCTGTAATCCCAGTACTTGGGAGGCTGAGACAGGAGGATTGCAGGTTCAAGGCCAGCCTCAGCAATTTAGTGAGGCCCTCAACAACTTAGTAAAACCCTATTTCCAAATAAAAAATAAAATAGGGCTGGGGGTGTAGTGCAGATGTAGAATGCCCCTGGGTTCAATCCCCACAAAAATAAATAAAATAGAGTCGGTAGTATGACTTGGAGGTAGAAAGCCCCTGGGTTCAATCCCTAGTACCACCAAATAAAGAAATCAATTAAAAAGTCATGCTACTTATTAATTGTGGGGCGTGTGAAGAAGCTAGGACTGGGAAGGGGCACCTAGAGAAAGAGGGGGGTTGCTTGCAAAGTTCTAGTTCTTAACTTGAATAGTAACGACAAAGATATTTGCCTTCTGATGAGTCATTACACCATACATTTGTTTCATGCGGTTTTCTTTATCTATGCTTATTTTATCCTGAAAAAGGTTTTTCTAAAAACAAGTCTGACATGGGTGAATGAGTGAACAACCCCAGTGAGTCTCACTATTCTTGTTCAGTGGATGACAAAGGGAAACCAGAGAGGACAGCAGTTTGCCCAGAGCCACACAGCTGTGCAGCTGCCCAGCTGGGCTTGCACCCCAAGTGAGGTTCATCCACTCATTCAACAAACAGCTGTGGACACTTGCTGAATGGATTGCTAGGAAAGCAGCTGTGTTAAAATGTTAAAACAGCCTGACTTCTCTGCCACCTGCTCTGCATGGCGGTGACAAAAGGGACACTTGCTGGTCTTGGTACCCAGCAGGCAGAGCCACAGCTTGCCCCAGGTCCTGCTCCCTGTGCAGGGCCCCTGTGCTCTCAGAAGTAGCAGCCAAGCCTGTGCCCTCTTACCCAGATTCTGGAGATAAAAATGCCTTTAAATTCACCATCCATCGGATGAAGTTTCACTTCCGTCTCTCAATACCTCCCTGGCTATTCTGTCCCCTAGAGAGGAGGGAGAGTCTGGGAAAGGGGCTTTACCTGGAACGACGAAGTCAGCTTGACCCTCTCAATACCCTGCCGGGGCAGGGGCACCAATGAGCTGGGCAGATGGGGAAGAAAGGAAACTGTGCTAATTCTGCCCTGCAGGCGGCAGCCCCCTCCCGGGTCCTTATCTCCTGGTCCCCACAGCACCGAACACTCAGCCTCATAGAAAGCAGGAACACAATACACGTTTGACAAATGTGTGAGTGAGTGAAAGAATTAATATATCATCTGGATCTATTTCACACAGACTCCAAAGTTCAATTAATACTTTATAAATATATCATCTTAACTGGGTGTGATGGCACATGCCTGTAATCCCAGTACTTGGGAGACTAAGACAGGAGGATTGCAGGTTCGAGGACAGCCTCTGCAAGTAGTGAGACTCTCATCAACCCAGTGAGACCTTGTTTCAAACTAAAAATAAAATAGGGTTGGGGGTGTAGCTCAGAGGTAGAATGCCCCTGGGTTCAATCTCCAGTACCAAAAAAAAAGTGTATACATATATATCATCTTAACCGAGCATGGTGGCACATGCCTGTAATCCCAGTACTTGGGAGGCTGAGACAGGAAGATTGTAGTTTCAAGGTCAGCCTCAGCAACTTAGCAAGACCTTGTTTCAAAAATAAAAAATAAAAATAGAGCTGAGGGTATAGGTCAGAAGTAGAATGCCCTGTTTAGCTCAGAGGTAGAATGCCCTGGGGTTCAATCCCCAGTACCACAAAAAAAAATTACACACACACACACACACACACACACATAAACTTTCACTCTAAAACTGAAGTTATGCCGGGTGTGGTGGCGCACGCTTGTAATCGCAGTATTTGGGAGGCTGAGACAGGAGGATCCGGGTTCGCGGCCAGCCTCAGCTACTTAGTGAGGCCCTCCGCAATTTTGTGAGACCCGGTTTCAAAATAAAGGATAAAAAATAGGGCCAGGGGTGTAGCTCAGAGGTAGAATCCCCCTGGGTTCAATCCCTGGTACCGCAAAAAAAATAAAAATAAAAATAAAAATAAATAAAACTGAAGTTACAATAATGCCTACCCCCAGGATCACTGGGAAGATTAATCGGTTGGCAAATATAAAACATTTAGATCAGTACCTGGCACATACTAATCCCTCAGAAAGCTGTACTTGTAAACTGAGAGGTCAGGCCCCACTCACTGTGAGATGAAGAGTTAGTATGAGGCCAGGGTCAGAGATCAAAGGGAAGAGAGAGCTCAAGTTGAGTATCAGGTTGGAATTAGAGGACAAGTTTACGGCCAGTCAGCTGTCATACCCTTTAACTAACCATCTATTTGTTTATTTGTGCCCACATTATTCCAGAAGGATTCAAGGCAGCTTTTAGCAATACCAGTTGCAGAAATCAAGAAAGAAAACGACGGAGGTTGGGATGGACTGAATGCTTGTGCCCCCTCACACCCAAAAGTCATATGCTGAAGTCTAATCCCCAGTGTGATGGTATTAAGAGTAGAGCCGAGAGTGGTGGCACGTGCCTGTAATCCTCGTACTTGGGAGGCTGAGACAGGAGGATCATAGGTTCAAAGACAGCTTCGGCAAGGAGTGAGACTCTCAGCAACCTAGTGAGACCCTGTTTCAAAAAATAAAATAAAAAATAGGTCTGGGCTCAGGGGTAGAACACCCTGGGGTTCAATCCCCGGTATCATTTTTCGAGGGGCCGCCTTCCAGCTCTGCAGAATGTATACGATGGATTCGAGCAAAGAACGCATCGGCGTGCCCAGGGGCCATATCCACGCCCCTCCCAGAGCCCCAACTCCTGCTTCACCTGCCTTGCTGGCTGAGGGGTCCGCACTCCCAACCAGAGAGACCACACAGAAAGGGCGAGACAGGAACGCTCAGGAGTCCCTCCGCCTGCCGTCTGAGGAATCCACTCCAGCTGGGAACCCATCAAGTATGACCTTTGTAAAAGCAGTTCTTTCCACTGAAAGTCATAAATCTCCTCTTGTTTAAATGACAGGTTGATTGTTGCCTTTGCTTCCAGGAGATAAATACATAGGAAGCAGTCACCCTTCATAGTCTAAAGGGAGAAGTCAGTCAAATACCAAGAGCAGAACCTGACCATTCATCACCGGGCAGGAGTGTGGAGAGGAAGCCGGGTCGGGAATGGAAATCCTGCTGGGGACCACATCAAGCTCAGGTGGCGACCGAGTCCTGGTGCCTGGAAGCTGTCCTGTCTCACCCAGAGACTTGGCACTTCTCTGCTCTGAACAGACTGGGCTCATCAGAGGGCTTACAGGACGCTGGTGATGAGCACTAGTTATATGGCTGCGTTTAGACTGTGGAAATGTGTGTGTGTGTGTGTGTGTGTGTGTGTGTGTGTGTGTGTGTGTGTGTGTTGCTAGGGATCAAATGCAAGGACATTCTTCCTCCAAGCTACACCCCCAGCCTATTTTATTTTTTATTTTGAAATAGGACTCACTAAATTGCTAAGCCTGGCTTCAAATCTGTGATTCTCCTGTCTCAGCCTCCCAAGTTCTAGATTACAGATGAGTGCCACCAAGACTGGCTAGATTATGGGAATTCTTGTGATATGGGCACCAAATATGTTACACTTCAATAAGTTAAGTGACACCAGATCATAATAGTAAAGATTTAAAATGTGAGCTGCAGCCGAGTGTGGTGGTACACACTTGTAATCCCAGTACTTGGGAGACTGAGACAGGGGAATCACAGGTTCGAAGCCAGCCTTGGCAATTTAGCGAGGCCCTCTGCAACTTAGTGAGACCCTGTTTCCAGGTAAGAAATAAAGTCAGGCTGGGGGTATAACTGGGAGGTAGAATGCCTCTGGGTTCAATGTCCAGTACCAAAAAATAAATAAATAAAATGTGAACTGCTTATTTATTTATTTATTTATTTTTGGTGGTGGTGGTGGTGGTGGTGGTGGTGGTGGTGGTACTGGGGATTGAACCCAGGAGCATTTTCCTCCGAGCTATACCCCCAGCCCTACTTTATTTTTTATTTGGAAACAGGATTCTGAGAGCCTCACTAAATTGCTGAGTCTGGCCACAAACCCATGATCCTCCTGTTTCAGCCTCCCAAGTACTGGGATTACAGGGTGCCGTGCCTGGCACGGGCTGCTTTTTAAGGAGACAGGCTCTCAGTCTGGGACCAGGTTAAAATGCCTTCTGTGGCCAGATCAAGGCTCAGTCAGGGTAAGGTTCAGTGTGGATCCAGGGCCCACACTCCACAGTGGCTGGATCAGGGCTCAGTAACTGCCCCCTTTGCATGGGGTCCTGCCGCTGCCATTCCAGGGTCTGACCATGTGATGTCTCCACTGGACAAATCGCTGACCAAGGAGACGGGGCTGGATAGAGCTGCCTGGACCCTGTCCTGGCCTCCAATCCATCCCAGCTCAGGGAGTGCCAGGGAATGGCAGCAGAGTCGGGGCTGGGATCCAGACCCCATCAGACAGGGGGCAGCCATGGGGACCCAAGGCAAACCCAGCTCAGACGCCCCCAGCTTTGCCCCCAGCACAGGCAACATTGCCCAGTCACTCCGTGTGTAATACGCTCCTGCCCTGGGCCAGACCCTGAGACCAGGAGAAGGCGAAAAGAACACGGTCCTGTCTTCACAGAACCCACCATTAGGGTCGTCCCTCCTCTCCCCACCCAGCCTCTCACGACTTCCCCCCCAACCAGCTTCTTTGCCAGGGGTGTGTGTGTGTGTGTGTGTGTGTGTGTGTGTGTGTGTGTGTTCCAGAGGCATTCTACCTCTGAGCTACACCCCCGGCCCTATTTTATTTTTTATTTGGAACCAGGGTCTAAGTTGCAGAGAGCCTCGCTAAGTTGCTGAGGCTGACCTCAAACCTGTGATCCTCCTGTCCAGCCTCCCAGGCTTACAGGCATGCGCCATCACACCCAGCCTCAGGATCCCCTTATTATTTGCTGTCCGTCTCTCCCACTCGGATAACTGTCCAAGGAGCAGAAGGCTCATCTGTCTTGTAGAGCCTGGTGTCTTCAGGGTCTGGGCCAGAGTAGATGGCAGTATCTGTCGACTGGAACTTGAACAGTAATGAGATGTCACCTCATCCCTGCAGAACCAAGCAGAACAGCGCAGCGGGAGGGGGCTTCCTCTGATTCCGGGGCACCGGTTTCACAGACCATGCAGTTCTGTGGGAAGCCTTTACGGGGTGGGCACAAGCACCTGGCTAGGACCAGGAGCTGGAGGTTGCAGGGTCCACAGCGCTGCAGGGAGAAGGTGCTACCAGCCCAGCTAACGGACCCTGGGCAGTTCCACTTCCCCCTTTTCAAAAGTAAACACAGTGGGGGAGGGAAGGGGCAGGCTTGCACGCCACCCTTTGATAGGCCCGTGGACCTGGCTACTGCAAACAGGAAATATAAACAGAGACCTAGCAGGAACTGCCTTGGGGTGCCCTGCCTGCCTCCACCTCCAGCCACCTCCCAGCCACCTCCAGCCAGCCGAGGCAGATGATGAAGGATAAACAGGCCAACTGGACTGGAGCCCAATGGGATCCTGGGAAAGAGGTCTAGGGAGTGAGACAGCATGACTTTGGGAGAAACAGGATGGAGAGAAGAGGGCAAAAGAGCTGGAACTGCAGGCAGGGGCTCCTTGAACGGGAGAGAAGGGAGTAAGAGCCTGAGACATAGTCTTGGATGCTCACTTGGATGTGGGCAGCTGCCCAGGATCCTCAGAGGACCAGTTTGGGCCCATTTCATTTGGCACCAGAGATGAAGAGGTACCATGGGTCTACACCCTACCACCCCATGCATATCCAATTAACACCCCCACGTGTGCTATTTCATTGGGGCCTAGAGCACACCATCACTGTCCAGTAGAACTTTCTGCAATGATGGAAATTTCTATATCTGGGTGTTCCAATATGGTAGCCATGGCTACCGTACTGGACAGCACAGTTCTAGATCCACATGTAAGGTAAACAAGCTACTGCTCAATATTTCTCTTTTCCTTCCCTCTCCTTCTATTTCTTCATATCCTCCTCTTCTTATACCTCTCAGGTTGCCTATAAAAAACTGTTGTAATGCCTTTGAATTTCATAGGCTATAAACTCATGTAAAGCAAATATATGAAATCCCCGACTTTTCTACAATTGAATTGCATTTCTATCTCAAGTGCCCATCCTGCCTAGTGGCAGATATTTACTCTAAATAAATCCAGGTTAACTGCAGTCAAGGGAGAGCTTCCTCCCTGTCTTCTCCCAGAGCACATCTAAGTCTCGGGGCAGATCAGAGCATGTAGTCAGCACTCAAGCACTGGGAAGGGGGACACCTGGGACCTTAAAGGCCACTGTCTATGCAGGCATCTAGCTGTTAATCCATGTCCTATTCATTTAATTTTTTTGCGTGTGTGCGGAACTGGGGATTGAACCCAGGGGCATTCTGCCTCTGAGCTATAACCCCAGCCCTATTATTTTTTTATTTTGAAACAGGGTCTCACTGGGTTACAGAGGCCCTTGCTAAGTTACTGAGTGAGGCTGGCCGTGAACCTGTGCTCCTCCTGTCTCAGCCTCCTAAGTACTAGGATTACAGGCATGCGCCGCCACGCCCAGCTACTCATTTAATCTTTTCTTTCATCTCCAAACTTCATCTCCAAACATCTCCCGGCTGTATGATTGCTACCACCCCTGCAGGGGCAGGACAGGCAGATGCAGAATGCTTTCTCAGAGACCCATAGCAGCATCTAAATTTACCATTCCCACCTACCCACATACTCCAATGCCTCCTATCCTTTTTTTTTTGTTATTATTATTATAATAAAAGCAGCTAATATTTACTGAACACTTGCTATGTACCAGGTGTATTCTAAACACTTTAAAACCACCAGTCCATTTAGCCTTCCCAACAACATCTGAAGTAAATATTGTTATTATTTCCACTTTGTAGATGAGAAACTGAGGCACAGAGAAGATTGTGAAAACCCTCATGCATAAAGTATTTTTAGGCTAGAACCTCCAAACCCAATATTGCTTATGCATTTACTTAGCAATACTACTTTTAGGAATCAATCTCAAAAATACACTGGCAAAAGCCTGACATGAGATTATTTGTTGCAGTACTCTTTGTAATAACAGATGGCTAAGAACTACCCACATATCCAGCCATAAGGGACTAAGTGAATAAATCCTGATGCGTTTACACAATGGAGTACTATGAAACTGTAAAAAGGAATGAATGCTTTTTCTATATACTGCAGTAGGGTGATCTTCAGAATATATTGTCAAATGAAAGAAGAAAAGTGTGTATGGAATGCTACTCTGTGTGTGTGTGTGTGTGTGTGTGTGTGTGTGTGTGTGTGTATGTGTGTATGTGTGTATGTTACTGGGGATTGAACCCAGGGGCATTCTACTTCCAACCTGCACCCCCAGTCCTTTTCTTAAATTTTTTTGTTTTGAAACAGGATCTCACTAGGTTGCCGGAAGTCTTGCTAAGTTGCTGAGGCTGGTCTCAAACATGCAGTCCTCCTGTCTCAGCCTCCCAAGTACTGGGGTTACAAGCGTGCACCACCACGCCTGGTGGTATGCTACCATTTGTGTAAGAGAGGATATGACTGTGTGTGTCCTTGTTTGTTCATGTGTGTATATGTTCATATATTTTTAAATGGAAGTTAAAAAAAACTTTTCCTTTATTTAAGTGGAAAAAAAACTTTTAAACCAATGGTGTACCTGTGCCAGGATTACATGCCTGTAATCTCAGTACTTGAGAGACTGAGACAGATGGATCATGGATTCAAGGCCAGCGCAGTAACTCAGTGAGACCCTATTTATTTTTTCTTTTTTTTTTTTTGCAGTACTGGGGATTGAACCTAGGGGCATTCTACCTCCAAGATACAACCCCAGCCCTATTTTTTATTCTTTATTTTGAAACAGGGTCTCACTAAGTCTCAGAGGGCCTCACTAAGTAGCTGAGGTTGGCTGCGAACCTGCGATCCTCCTGGTGAGACCCTATTTCAAAATAAAAAATAAATAAATAAATAAAAAGGGCCAGGGTATAGCTGAGTGTAGAATGCCCCTGGGTTAAGATTTTAAAAATGACGTATGTGTGTGTGTGTGTGTGTGTGTGTGTTACTGAGGATTGAACCCAGGGGCATTCTACCTCTGAGTTACACTCTCAGCCCTATTTTATCTTTTTTTTTTTTTTTGCGGTACTGGGGATTGAAACCAGGGGCATTCTACCTCTGAGCTACACCCCAGCCCTATTTTTTATTCTTTATTTTGAAACAGGGTCTCACTAAGTTGCAGAGGGCCTCACTAAGTAGCTGAGGCTGGCCGCGAACCTGGTTCCTCTGGTCTCAGCCTCCCAAGTACTGGGATTACAAGCATCTGACTCCTATTTTATCTTTTTTATTTTAAAACAGGGTCTAAGTTGTGGAGGCCCACACTAAGTTGCTGAGGCTGGCTGCGAACCTGCGATCCTCTTGTCTCAGCCTCCCAAGTACTGAGATTATAAGCAGGGGCCACCAAGCCCAGCTAAAACTACATTTTTTTTAAAAGATGGTCTTTGTAAAAGATCTTCCCAGAGAACTTTTACAAACAACAGGCAGAAGAAGTGCTGTATGTTTACGGTGTCTAAAATGCTGATTCTTCCCTTTGGTAAGGGCCTCAACCATTCCTCTCCTGGAACTCAGAATTGTGCTCTCGCTAGCTAGCATACTCCAAGCGTAAGTACCCAGTGTCAGAAAACCCGGGGCTAGAAAACATTTTTTAAAAGTGTGCTTATCCCTAACACACTTTAAACTACCTAGGATTGTTCAACTTCACTTGAAAGCAGGGACACAGCAGGGGGAGAAACTTTGCATTTTAAACCCTGAAGTGACTAACAAAACGCTTTATCAGGAGGAAAGAGTAATAAGGATGTTTACTGGGGGAGGAAGGATACTCACAAAATTCCTAACATAGCTGTTTTATAGGGAAACTATAAATCTCCATAGACAGACTCCTAAAACACACTCAGTTGAGTATACATTCCCATCAGAATATATCCAAAGGACAAGAACCACAAAAAAAGTTTTTAATCTTAAAATGTGTTCTGTAATCAGATTGTTAATAAAAATTGCTGCTTTGTATACATCATAGGTTAAAGCAAATAAATGTAATGTCTTTACCAGTAAGAACCAGGATTCTTGGCCAAAAGAAAAGAGGCACAAATATATAAAATCAAAGAAGGAAGCCGGGCGTGGTGGTGCATGCTTGTAATCTCAGTACTTTGGGAGGCAGAGACCGGAGGATCTGGGTTCACGGCCAGCCTCAGTTCGCTCTCTCTCTTTCTCTCTCTCTCTCCCTGTCTCTCTCTCTCTCTCTCTCCCTGTCTCTCTCTCTCTCTCTCTCTCTCTCTCTCTCCTTAGTGAGGCCCACCACAACTTGGTGAGACCCAGTTTCAAAAATAAAGTATAAAAAAATAGGGCCGGGGGTGTAGCACGGAGGTAGAACGCCCCTGGGTACAATCCCCAGTACCGCAAAAAAAAAAAAGAAGGAAAAACACTATTATCTAATTTGACAGTGAAAATGTTCGTATGAACTCGAGATCTCTTTAAAAATTATTTTTCTGTCTCGCTATCCACTAAAAAGCCCTAGAAACAATTGCCAATGCGGTGGCTGTGTGCACCCCTAGAGAAAAGATTGTGGAAGATCTAAATGCCACTTCCCATCAAAACCAGGGCTCGTTGGGATGTGACTGATTAAAGGTCTGCGGTAAAAAAGGTTCAGGGTAAACCTGAAAGATCTTGTCATTTCAGAAGACAGCGAAGCTACAGGGTCGTATCAAAAGGACTCAGAAGCCAATCCGAGGAGGCTCACACTGACCAAAGATGAGACAATTAGAGCATCAGCAAAGGTTTAAAATCAAACAGGTTTAAAATCCCTAAGTTTATAATGATACTGAGAAAGGAGAGGAGAGGAGAAAAAGAAAACCTCATTGGATTCCCTTTGGACATGTTATACAATCAACTCATTATTTTGAAAATTGGTAAATATGGAGAGGGAGAGCTGGGCGTGGTGGCGCACACCTGTAATCCCAGTAATTGGGAGGCTGAGACAGGAGGATGGCAGGTAAGAAGCCAGCCTTTCCAAATAAAAAATAAAATAGGGTTGGGGGTGTGGCTCGGAGGTAGCATGCCCCTGGGTTCAATCCCCAGCACCACTCTATACTCCATTATGATATATAATTACAATTCACCAATAAAAGTATAAAAAAGCCGGGCATGGTGGCACACGCTTGTAATCCCAGTACTTGGGAGGCTGAGACAGGAGGATCACAGGTAAGAAGCCAGCCTTTCCAAATAAAAAATAAAATAGGGTTGGGGGTGTGGCTTGGAGGTAGTGCCCCTGGGTTCAATCCCCAGCGCCACTCTATACTCCATTATGATATATAATTACAATTCACAGCCGGGCATGGTAGCACACGCTTGTAATCCCAGTACTTGGGAGGCTGGGACCGGAGGATTTGGGTTCACGGCTGGCCTCAGCTACTTAGTGAGGCCCTCCGCAACTTAGTGAGACCTGTTTCAAAATAAAGAATAAAAAAATAGGAGCCGGGCGTGGTGGCGCACGCTTGTAATCCCAGTACTTTGGGAGGCAGAGACCGGAGGATCCGGGTTCGCGGCCAGACTCAGCTCTTTCTCTCTCTCTCTCTCTCTCTCTCTCTCTCTCTACCTAGTGAGGCTCTCCGCAACTTCATGAGACCCAGTTTCAAAATAAAGTATAAAAAACTAGGGCCGGGGGCGTAGCGCGAAGGTAGAACGCCCCTGCGTTCAATCCCTGGTACCACAAAAAAAAAAAAAAAA
>PVJS01043051.1:0-17235 GCA_004027185.1 Glis glis
TGATAGAATATAGTGCATTCTCTCTCACTCTCCCTCTTGCTCTCGCTCTCTTGCTCTCTCACTCTCTTGCTCTCCTATTGATATGATATATGTGGGTGTGAGTGGTATAGACATATAATAGATTTAGTGATACTTGGACTTTGTTTGAAATAATGAACAATTTAGGATGAAACACAGCTATAAGGCAGCACTGAATTGTGAGAGCAAGGACTTCCAAAAACCCATTGCTGAATAAAGGCAACAAGAACACAGAAAAAATTGTCAAAATCAATCTTTTAAAACTCTGGAAATTAACTAATATCTTGTAGCAATCTGAGAACTATTTATTCTGAAAAAATTAGTGAATCTCACTAAGAAGAGTGAGCTTTGCAACACTTAAACACGGTCCATTCCCATCCATATTTCCCCAACCAATGGGATCCTTGAAACCCAACAACTTTACAAGTGTGATAGCCATCAGCCTGGCAGCCATCTGAGGAGGGAAATGAATTTGGAGCTCCCCCATAGAGCTCTATTTCCACAGAATTGCTATTGTCATAATTTAACCTGCCTGCCAGTTTTCTAGGAAATTCCCACTGTGGGGCTTGTTTTTACTTGACCTGATTTAGAGCTCATTCACTGTGAAGTCTTTTCCTTTGGGCATTTGAAAAAAAAAAACAGTCAATGGAAATAGTTTAACATTGCACCTGCTTTAGGCCAGGTTGAGAATTTAGGTAAATGAGAGGATGACCAAAAACTCTTGAAAGAAAAAACTAGGGAATGAGATGTCCTTAAGTTAGAACATTGAAATGCTCTGACCTATTCCTAGGTATCTAGAAGCCCATTTATATGCAAAGCCGTGCAGGTGTACAAGTAGGAATTCAGATGGTCCTAATCTTTCACCTCTAGCTACCCTTGTGGTTCTTTGCAAGCAGGAAGTGAAGGTTAAGTAAATATTGTAAACCACCAGAGCATTGACAACATATTCCAACAATGCAACAGACACTCTTCGCAAAGGATGAGAGCCTTATTGGTTCAAGGCATTTAAGGAAGACTCATTGACTTGATTCTGGGATCTATTTCCTGAGCTTTAGAGGTCTTTTTAACAGAGTTGATGCCTGTGCCTATATTTTGGAGAGTTGACCCTAAGTTTTCTTTCAGCAGTTGCAATGTTTCTTGTCTAATTCCTACATCTCTGGTTCATTTTAAGTTGACTTTTGTGCAGGGTGAGAGGTAGGGATCTCATTTCATACTTCTACATATGGATATCCAGTTTTCCCAGCATCATTTGTTAAAAAGGCTGTCTTTTCTCCAGTGTATATCGTGGTATCTTTGTCAAGGATCAGATGATTGTGTCTGTGTGGGTCGGTCTCTGTATCCTCTAGTATAGACCATTAGTCCATGTGTCTGTTTTTATGCTAGTTCCACATTGTTTTAGTTATTATTGCTCTGTAGTATAATTTGAAGTTGGGAATTGTGATGCCTCCAGTATTGCTTTTAATGTTCAGGAATGCTTTGGCTATTCTGGGTCTTTTATTCTTCAATATGAATTTCAGGACTGCTTTTTCTAGTTCTGTGAAGAATGTCATTGGTATTTTGATAAGGATTGAATTGAATCTGTAGATCACTTTTGGTAGCATGGGAGGTCTTTCCATCTTCTAGCGTCTTCTTCAATTTATTCTTTCAGTGTTTCATAATTTTTATTGTACAGGACTTTCACTTCCCTGATCAGATTTATTCCTAGGGTTTTTTGTTTTGTTTTGTTTTGGTACTGGGGATTGAACCCAGGGGCATTCTGCTTCTGAACTAGACCCCCCGCACTATTTTATTTTTTATTTTGAAACAGGGTCTCACTAAGTTGCTGAGACTGGCCTCAAATCTGAGATCTTCTTGTCTCAGCCTCCCAAGTACTGGGATTACAGGCCTGCACCAGCACGCCTGACTTATTTCTAGGTTTTTTTGAGGTTATCGTCAACAGAGTTGTTTTCTTGATTTCCTTTTTAGCAGAATCATTATTATTGATATATAGAAAACCTATTGTTTTTCATACGTTGATTTTGTATACTGCTTGATGAATTTATTGATTAGCTCTAGAAATCTTATGGTGGAGTTTTGGGATCATCTAAGTATAGAGTCATATCACCTGCAAGCAGTGATAATTTGATTTCTTCCTTTACTATTTGTATCCCCTTTATTCCCTTCTCTTGCCTAATTGCTCCAGCTAAAATTTCATGTATTATATTGAATAGTAGTGGTAAGAGTGGATATCCTTGCCATGTTCCTGAGTTTGGAGGAAATGTGTTTGGTATTTCCATAATCACTATGATGTTGCCTTTAGGTTTGTCATATATGGTCTGTATGATGTTGAGGTAAGTTCCATATATCCCAAGTTTCTTCAGTGTTTTATTATAAATGGTTTCTAAATTTTGTCAAAGGCCTTTTCTATTTCTATTGAGATGATTATATGATTTCTGTCCATAATTCTGTTTATGTGGTAAACTACATTATTAATATGTGTATGTTGAACCACCCTTTCATCACTGGAATGAAACCAACTTGATCATGATGTAAAATCTTCTTAATCTGTGGTTGAATAAGATTTTCAAATACTTCATTAAGGATTTTTGCATCTATGCTTATGAGGTATATTGGTTTGTACTTTTTTTCCTTAATGTGTCCTTAGTTGGTTTGGGTATCAGGCTAATACTGGCTTCCCAGAATGAATTTGGAATTGTTTCACCCTTTTTTATTTTATGGAATAATTTGAGGAGCATTGGCATTAGTTTTTCTTTAAAGGTCGGGTAGAATTCACCTGAGAATCCATCTAGTCTTGGGCTTTTCTTTGTTGGAATGCTTTTTATTACTGCTTCAATCTTACTGCTTGATATTAGGCTGTTTAGGTTTTCTATCTTATCCTGTTTCAATTTTCATAGATCATACATGTTTAGAAATTTATCCATTTCTTCTAGATTTTCCAACATATTTGAGTATGAGTTTTTAAAATAGTCTCCAATGATCCTCTGGATTTCTGTAATGTCTGTGGTGACATCTCCTTTTCCATCTTTAATTTTATTAATTTGGGTGTCCTCTCACTTTTGGCTGAGAGTTTATCAATCTTTTTTTTATCTTTACAGAGAATCAACTCTTCATTGCATTGATCCTTTGTATTATTTTTATTCTCTAATTTCAGTACTGATCTTAATTATTTACTTCCTTCTACTGGTTTTGGAATTGATTTGTTTTTCTTGTTCTAGAACCTTGAAATATATCATTAGGTTGTTTATTTGGGATCATTCTGATTTTTTTTATGTAGGCGCTCAGATCTATAATCTTTCCTCTTAGAACTGCTTTCATAGTGTCCAAGAGATTCTGATATGTTGTGTCTCTAGTCTTGTTTGATTTGAAGAATTTTTAAATTTCTCCTTGGGTTTCTTTTACCACCCATTTGTTGCTCAAAAAAGACAGAGATCAATAGAATAGTGGAAGGGGGTTGAGGGATGGAGGTGGGAAGGGGAAAAAGGAGGATAGAGGAAGGAAATGGTATGTCCATGTATGAAGGTATCACTACCAATCTCACTATCATGTACATGGAGGGAGGAGGAGGGAGCAGGGTCAGATGGAGAGGGAAATACACCAAGTGATGTGTGCATGTACGTTTGTATCACTTTGAATCTCACTATGATGTACAATTACAATGCACTGAAAAAAAGTATAAAAAAGATATATTGTTCAACCTCGTTTTTATGTAATTCCTATAATTTCTCTTGTTGATTTCTAATTTAATTCCATTATAATCTGATAAGATGCAAGAATTCATATACTTTTTTATATTTGCTATGACTTGCTTTGTGGCATAAAATATGATCTATTTTGGAGAAGGTTCCAGGAGCACCCGAGAAGAAAGTCAACTTGGCTGTTGTTGGATAAAATATTCTGTGGATGTATATTAGGTTCATATGATTCATAACACTTTCTAGGTCTGAAGAGTCTTTACTGAATTTTTATCTGGATGACCTATCTATTGGTGAGAGAGAGGTGTTGAAATCACCCAGTATCATTGTATTATGGTTTGAGTCTTTAAGTCATGTAGCGTTTGTTTTATTTAATTAGGTGTACCAACATATGGGTCATAAATATTTATTATTATTGTATCTTCCTGTTGGACTGTTTCCCTTACCAGTATGAAGTGACCTTATTTATCTCCTCTGATTACATTTGGCTTGAAGTCGTCTTTGTAAGATATGAGAGTAGTCACTCCTGCTTGTTTTCAGGCTCTATTTGAATTGAATGTTATTTTCACTCCTTTTACTTTCAGCCTGGGTATGTTAGATGAGTCTCTTTCAAACAACATATAGTTGGGTCTTATTTTTAATCCATTCTGCCAGTCTATGTCTTAAATGGAGAGTTGAGACCATACAGTGTTATTATAGAAAGATGTATGTTATTTTCTGCCATTTTCTTTTTTGTGTGTGGCACTGGGGATTGAACCCAGGGACATTCTATCTCTGGACTATACCCCCAGCCCAATTTTATTTTTATTTGAAACAGTGTCTTACTAAGTTACTGTGCCCTGGCCATGAACCTATGATCCTATTGTCTCAGCCTTTCCAGAACTGGGATTATAGGCATGGACCACAGTACCTGGCTTCCATTTGATTTTTTTTCTAATGTTCTATTTAGCCCTATTTCTTATTTGATTAGCTACCCTTCTCTGTGTGTGTGTGGGAGGGGTACTAGGGACTGAACCCAGGGTTGCTCTACAACTGAGCTAGACCCCCAGTTCTTTTTATTTTTAGTTTTGAAACAGGGTCTCACTAAGTTACTGCATGCTGGCCTCAAACCCGCAATCCTTGTCTTAGCCTCCCAAGTACTGAGCTTACAGGCCTGCACCACCATGCCTGGCTGCCTAGCTAATCTAATGAGATTCATCTATTTTTGAGCTCTGAAGTTTGTTTTTAATTTCTTCTGTGCGTAGTATTTCTTTCCTTTTTCTTTTTGTGGTACTGGGAACTGAACCCAGGGGCATTATACTTCTGAGCTACACCCCCATCCCTTTTATTTTTGTTGTGAAATGGTGTCTTGCTAGGTTGTTGAGAGTCTTTCTACATTGCTGAGACTGGCCTTGAACCCATGATCCTCCTGTCTAAGCCTCCCAAGTACTGGGATTACAGGCATACGTCACCATGCCTGGTTTATGTGTAGTATTTCTTTAAGTGTTTTCTGTAGTGCTTGCTTAGCAGTCATAAATTCTTTCAGTTTCCACTTATCTTGTAAAGTTTTTATTTCTCCTTTGATTTGATTCTGAAGCATATCTTTGCTGGATATAGCAATCTAAGTTGGCAGTTATTTTCTTTCAGGACTTGAAACACATCATTTTAGAGTTTTTGTTGAAAAAGCCAAAGTAATTCTGATTGGCTTGCCTCTAAATCTGACCTGACATGTTTCACTTGAGGCCACTAAAATTATGTTCTTGTTTTGTATGTTAGGCATTTTAATTATAATGTGTTGTGGAGAGGTTCTTTTTTTTATCTTGTCTATTTGAAGTTATGAATGTGTCTTGTATTTGGATATCCATTTCATTCCCAAGGTTTGGAAAATTTCTTAATATTACTTCTCTGAAAAGATGATCTATGCCTTTAGCCTGTATCTCAGATCCCTCTTTGATTCCAATGAGTCTTAAATTTGATCTCTTAATGCTGTTTCAGAGTTCTTGCATTTTATGATCATGGTTACTTCTTTTCTTTTTTTGTGGTACTGGAGATTGAACCCAGGGACATTTTACCTCTAACCTACACCCCAGTCTTATTTTATTTTTTTATTTTAAAATAGGGCCTCACTAAGTTGCTGAGGCTGGCCTGGAACCTGTGATCCTCCTGTCTCAGCCTCTCAAGTACTGGGTTTACAGGTGTGCACCACAACTGCTGGCACTTCTTTTCTTTTTTTAAAAAACACTGCCCCTGCCAGTCGTGGTGGCACACACCTGTAATTCCAGTACTTGGGAAGCTGAGACAGGAGGATTGCAAGTTCAAGACTAGCCTCAACAATTTAGCGAGATTCTCAGCAACCTAGTGAGACCCTGTTTAAAAACCAAAATACAAAGAAAAGGGTTGGGGGTGTAGCATGGAGGTAGAATGCCCCTGGATTCAATTCCCAGTACCACCACCACCAAAAATAAATAAATAAATAAATAAACAAATAAATAAATAAATAAATAAATACTGTCTGAATATTCAAGGCTGGACAAGTCTTCCAGCTCTGAGATTCTGTCTTCTACATGGTGTACTATATTGGAGAGACATTCAACTAAATTTTTATTTGATTTATTGTTGCTTTCACTTAAAAAAATTTCTCTTTGTTCCTTTTTTGCTGTCAATGCACTGAATTTGTTTTTTAATGGATTGATATTTTTTTTTTATTGGTGCATTGTAATCATACATCTTGATGCACTTCAGGGTGATAGAGGCATACAGGCACAGCACTCATTGAGCCCTCCCCTAGTTCCCACCCGACTCCCTCTCCCTCTCTACCTTCCCGTGATCAGTACAGTGATTTGCTTTGATAAGTTTGTGTATGTACATCATGTCCATTGAGGTATTTCCCTCATTCATATCCTTTAATAACTTCCTTATTTTGTTCAGTTATTTATCTGTTTTCTCTTGGAACTCATTTATTCTTTTATAATCATTCCTTTAAATGCCGTATTCGATGTTTCATACACTTCAATATCTTTGTATTCAGTTGCTGTTAAGTTATGAGCCTTAGAAGGTGTCACGTTACTTTCTTGTGCTCCTGTATTGGATTTTTTTGCATCTGTTGGGATGGATTTCTCTCCCACTTTTATGTGAATGCCTTTTAAGGGCCAGTCTTCTCTTCGCAAAGTGTTCTGAGATATCAGGTTGTTGTGAGTTGTGAAATATATTTCCAAGTGGGTTTTGTTGTATAGTTTCCCTGCTAGTTCTTTGGTAATAATTAGTGGAGCAAGGTGCACTATCTCTTAGCTGGGCTGGGGTGTAGCTTAGTAGTAGAGTATCTACCTAGTATCTATTTACTGTCACACTGGATTCCCAGCACTTTGCAGAGGAGGGTGGAAATAAACAACAGAAACAATAGCAGCAAACAATATATAGCATTAAAAATAAATACCAGGTGCCTACTATGACATCTACAACATTAATACCCCTAAGTCAGGAATGGTTTGGCCAACAGTTAACAACAGCAGCAATAGTCATGAAGTAGATATAGCATTAAAGTAAACACTAGGTGCCAGCTACAACATACACAGTACTAATAACTGCAATAACATGAATGGTGTTGGCAGAAATTTTATAAACTAAATAGTTCCAAAAGGTGGTAAATATTCAGTTTGTTCAGAGGAAGGAAATGAGATAGGAAAGCAAAAGAAAGTTCAGAGTATTCAAAAGGTGAAAAGAGAGAAAGCAAGAGCACAGGTAGCAAGTAGAGGCCACAAAGAAAGAGAGAAAATATAGGTAAATGAGAGAGAAAGAGAGTGAGAGAGAATGAATAAGAAAATTTGTCTATAAGAGGAAGAATAAAGGAGAGAAAAAGTAACAAGTGAGATCAAGTAAAATAAAAAACAAAAACCACTAACCCTCAAAAAACAAAACAAAGCAAAATAATAAAAGGACAATCAAAGGAAAAGATGATAAAAGAAATGTGTAATTATGTATATACATAAACCAATCTGCAAATACAAGAACAAGAAAAAATTATTTTTATTTTCATATGCTTTTATTGGAGAATTATAGTCTCACATCATAATGTAAATCATGTTGACAGTGACATACATGCACACAGCACTTGGTGCCCCCCTCCTCCCCATTTAACCCCCTTCCCAGTACAGTGTACTTAGATTGACATTGGAATATTTACATATATACACATAATCAATGATAGTATTTCTATTAATGAACCTCAGTCTTCCCCCTCCCCTTCCCTTAGACCACCTCTCTGGCTCTACTGAGGTTTCTCCTATAGTATCTGGAGTTCCTCTGTTATTCCAATTACTCCCTAGCTCACGCATATTAGAGAAATCATATGACCTTTCACTTTCCGTGACTGGCTAATCTCACTTAACATAATGTTCTCCAGGTCCTTCCATTTTCTTGCAAATGACATAATTTTGTTCTTTATTGCTGAGTAGAATTCCATTGTGTGTATTTCCCATAATTTTGTAATCCATTCATCTGTTGATGGACACCTAGGTTGGTTCCATAATTTGGCTATTGTGAATTGTACTGCTATGAGCATGGGTATACATATATTACTGTAGTTCTCGGATTTAGGCCCTTTGGAAAGATACCCAGGAGTGGTATAGCCAGATCATATGGTGGATACATTCCCAGTTTTCTGAGGAATCTCCACACTGATCTCCATAGTGGCTGAACTAATTTGTAGTCCCACCAACAGTGCAGGAGAGTCCCTATTTCCCCACATCCTCGCCAACATTTATTGTTTTTTGACTTTTTGATGATTGCCATTCTGATTGGGGTTAGGTGGAAGACCCTCAGAGCTCAGGAAACTAAACCAAGCCTTAATAAGTGATATTGCATTAAACTAAAAAGTTTCTGCCCATCAATGGAAACCATCAAAAGTCTAAAGAGAAAGCCTACAGAATGGGAGAAGATCTTTGCCAGCTATCCCTCTGATAGAGGACTAGAATATACCAAGAACTTAAAAGATTTTACGCTAAAAAAACACAAATAACCCAAACAAGAAATGGGCAATTGAATTGAATAGACACTTCACAAAAGAAGAGATACAAATGGCCAATAGATACAGGAAAAAATGTTCAACATCATTAGCAATCAGGGAGATGCAAATCAAAGAAAAAAATAAATGTTTCATGAATGAATATATAACTGCATAGATCAGACATGAGGTCCCAAACCCATTTCCACAGATAACAAAGAAAGAAAAGCTGGGCGTGGTGGTGCACGCTTGTAATCCCAGTACTTTGGGAGGCGGAGACCAGAGGATCTGGGTTCGAGCCTCAGCTGCTCTCTCTCTCTCTCTCTCTCTCTCTCTCTCCTTAGTGAGGCCCTCCACAACTTCGTGAGACCCGATTTCAAAATAAAGTATAAAAAATAGGGCCGGGGATGTAGTGCGGAGATAGAAAGCCCCTTGGTTCAATCCCCGGTACCGCAAAAAAAAAAAAGAAAGACAAAATTTACATTTATTTTACATTTTTATATATTGAATTACTATTTACTGAGTATTTACTATATACCAGGCAAAAGGGACAGATACAGTTACTTTTCACTCTTTTTTATGTGTACTTTCAAACATATCATAGTGCTGTAGACCATTAATTATTCCAACCATTGTCTGAAGGACTAGAGGACCTGCTATTAGTTTCATCTCCGTTTGACAAAGCAGGAACCAATGTAATAAAACTCTTCCTTTTGGTAGCAGTGGAACAGTGTGATACTTGACTGACAAACATCCATTTTCAGAAAAAGCCAACACACAGGGATATAAAACACCAGACATACACCAACCAGTGAACTTCTCCCAACACAATTTCCCATGCTTATATTACCTGAATACAAAGTATCAGTTACAAACAACTTGTAACTATGGTGGACAAGAGTGGATGTGTAGCCAATAATGCATATGTCTTCAAAGTCTCATGTTTAACCTGTAAGCAGTGTCTAAAAAGGAGGTTTGCAGACATTCCACAGACACTAGCTGTTGCTCCATAGCATACCATTCCATATATATTTAAGGCCTTTTCTTTTCTAAGATATTCAATTTTTTTTCTATGACTTTGAGGACCATTGATTTTTTGAGTTTTGCGTCTCTTAGAGAAGGACTGGGTTGGCCATGTGCCATCTGGATGTCATGCTATATAAATCACAGCCTATACTACCCCGGGTTTCCACCTACCTCGGGCGCTTCTCTGTCGCCTGCCGCCCACCCGCACCACACCTGTACCCTTCGTGTCAGCCTCTGCCGGTTCCCTGAGCGTCGCCATCTTGGAGGCCCACGTGATGGCGGTGGGCGGGGAAGAAAAAAAATTCTTAATGAAAAATGAAACTCTGTTGAGGTGGTTTACACTGTGGACAAGGATGGATATTCACTGTCTATGCCACACTGTCCTCCTTTCCATTTCTTCTTGGGCTATGACCCTGAAGACAGAGCAAAGTCTAGGGGGTATTAAACCCTCTTTCCTTTTGCTTTGCTTGCCAAGCTGCTGGTGTGGATGGCCTGGAACTGGTTGTAATGGCTCTCAGTTTCCCTGATCACTAGTACAACATAGGATGAAATGGGAAGTACTGTCTATTGAGTTTTGTCTGGACAGACTAGATTGCACTCCCAGGAGCTCGGCTGATGTAGAGTTCCAAAATGGAAATTTCAACAGCTGGGGTTTAGGGCTGATGGGAACTTGGGAATTTCTTAGGGTGTATCAACTCCAGAGAGATGAGATCAACATACCCTTGTGCCCAGCATCGTGATCTGTTTGACACATGGATCTCCAGAGCCTCCCAAGGATTCCACTCCCAGGGCGGGGCAACCAGCCTCCCTGGGTGGAAAAGGCATGGTAGATCCCACAAATTCCACTACCCAGGAATACGGCTTTCCAAGACTCAGTCCCCGGATGTAATCACTCCCGCCCATTCAGTTTCTGTACCCTCTTCATCTGGTTGTGTAAGCCACCAGTCTTAAAGGGAAGAGTTGCACTTCCCTCCATATCTCTGACCTGAATCCCCCAGGGAACTATCTTCTATGTACCTGTTTCAGTCACGTTCTCCCAGGTGCACCCTATGCTACTCAGTGGGCACTGGCTGGGACAGTGTGACAAAATTCAATGTCCTGGGTTCCCGCAGCAGCAAACTCCATCGTGAGCTCCTCAAGACTCCTGTTTCATCTCTCCACTCAAAAGTTGAGAAACACCAAATGCTTTTCAAACCCCAGTGTGCTCTGCAGCCTCTATTCGGCCTGTTTCTCTCTCTGTGCTACCCCTCCTTTCTGCAGGGCTGCTACCACCAATTTGGCTCCAGTGTAGTCTTTCTTTTCCTCTGTTCAAAATACCAGAATTTCTGGGTCTCTCCGAGTCTCTGACTGCCCAGTACTGACTTTTAGTGAGTTCCCTCAGTCACTGAGACTCAGTACTCCCACTGCTTCAATTCTGAGCTGCAGAACAACTGGAAAGTACAACTTCCCTCTACTCTGCCATCTTTGTTCTTTTTTGGTAGATTCTTAAGGGTTTTTAATACTATAAGATAACTCATCAGCACACATGGGCAGTTGAACTTCTTCCTTTCTAACTTGAGTGCTTTTTACTTTTTCCTTGATTAATTTCTCTAGCTAGAACTTCTAGTAGTATGTAGAACATAAGTGATGAGAGGGGGCATCTTTAAATTGTTCCTGACTTTACAGGAAAAGCTTTGAGCTTTTCATTGTTGAGTATTATGTTAGGTTTGGGTTTGTCATATGCAGCCTTATTTTTGGGGGGTATATTCATTCTGTGCATAACTTGTTATGAGTTTTTATCAGGAAAGGCTGTTGAATTTTGTCAAATTCTTTTATTACCATCTATTGACATAATAGTGTGACTTTTGTCCTTCATTATGTTATTGTGGTAAGTCACACAGATTTGCACATGTTGAGACATTCCTGCATCCAAGGAATAAGTCTTATTTGATGAATTATGTTTTTAATGTGCTGTTAAATTAATTTCCAAGTATTTTAATGAGAATTTTTTCATCTGTGTTCACCAGAGATATTGGATTGTATTTGTTTTTTGTAGTGACTTTGTCTGGTTTTGGTTTCAGGGTAATTCTGACCCTCCTCTCCAGTTATTTGGAAGAGTTTGAAAAGGATTGATATCTGTTCTTCTTTAAGTATCCAGTAGAATTCAACAATAAAACCTTCAAGTCCTGGACTTTTCTTTGATGGGAGACGCTCATTACTGATTCGATATCCTTATTTGTTATTGATCTGTTCAAAATTTCTATTTCTTTATAATTTAGTCTTGGTAAATTGTATGTGTCTAGGAATTTAACCATTTCTTCTACACTAACCAATTTGTTATTGTGCAGTTGTTTGTAGTAATCTCTTATGATCTTTTATGTTTCTATAATTTCACTTATAATGTCTCTTTTTCATTTCTGATGCTCTTTACTTGAGATTACCATTAATTCTTAGTGCATCAGTCAGCTTTTTGTTGCTGACAAAATACCTGAGATAAACAATTTAAAAGGAGGGAAGACTTGTGTTGTCTCATAGTTTAAAAGATTTCAGTCCATGGTCAACTGGTTCCATTGCTTTTGGGCCTGCAGGGAGTTAGAACACCATGGCAGAGAGTACATGGTGGAGTAAAGTTTCTCATCTCTTGGTGGGGAGCAGAGAAGGAGAATGAGGGGCCCTTTAAGGGCAGGCCCCCAATGACTTACTTTCTCCAAATAGGCCCTACCTCCCAAAGTTCCCACCATCTCCCATCCATTCATGAGGTCAAAGCCCACACAAAGGGTCCACCTCTGAACACCACTGCACTGTGGAACAAGCCTTCAATTCATGAGCTTTTGGGGGTCATTTACAAGCCAAACCATAACATTTAGTTAGTCTAGCTGAAGGTTTGTTGATTTTGTTTTTTTTTCCAAAACCCAACTCCTTGGTTTTGTTGATCTTTTCTGTTCTTTTTCCAGTCTCTACTTCAATAATTTCAATCTTATCTTTTTTTATTTTATTACAAATTTTGAGCTCAGTTTCTTCTTTTTCCAGTACCTTGAGGTGTAATATTAGGTCATCTGAGATCTTTCCTCATTTTTAATCTAAGCACCTATTGCCATGAATTCACTTTTTGAAACTGGTCTTGTTGCATCCCGTAAGTTTTGATATGTTGTGTGTCCGTTTTCTTTGTCTCAAGATATTTTAAAATCTCCTTTATATAATTTCTCTCTTGACTAATTGATTATTCAAGAGAATGTTATTTAATTTTCACGAATTTGTGAATTTTCTAAAATTCCTCCTGTTATTGATTTCTTGGTTTCATACCATTGTGGTCACAAAAGATACTTCATATGATTTCAATCTTCTTAAATTTGTTAAGACTTGTTTTGTGGCTTAACATGTGATCTCTCCTGGAGATTGTTTCATGTGCAATTGAGAAGAATGTGTGTTTTGCTGTTGTTGAATGGAATGTTCTATATATGTTTGTTAGATCTATTTGTTCTAAAGTATAATGTTTCCTTATTGATTTCCCATCTGGATGACTTGTTCATTGTTGAAAGTGTTGTATTAATGTTCCCTACTATTATTGTATTGCAGTCTTTTTTTCTGCAGAAATGTTAATATTTGTTTTATTTATTTATGTACTCCAATGCCGAGTGAATATATATTTACAACTGTTGTATTTCCTTGATGAGTTCATCCCTTTATCTTATATAATGACCATCTTTGACTTTGTTTACAATATTCACTTAAACCATATGCATCTGATATAGCTACTCCTGCTCTCTTATGGTTTCTATTTGTAATATCTTCTCAAAACTTTAACTTTCAAATTATGCATGTCATTAAAGGTTAAGTGAGTTTCTTCTGGGCATTATGTGTTTGAATTTTATTCATTTTACCCATTTAGCTACTCAATGTCTTCTGTGTGGTACTGGGGATTGAACCCATGGGCATTCTACTTCTGAGCTACACCCCCAGTTCTATTTTATTTTTTTATTTTGAAACAGGGTCTTGTTAAGTTACCACATTCTGGTAACTACTGTTTTGGCCTCTTAAGTATTGGGATTAGGGGCATGTGCCACTATGCCTGGCTTATACTTTTTATTTTCAAACAACTTGTCTTTGAGTTCACAGGTTTTTCCTTCTGTTTTGATCAAGTTGGCTGTTGATGCTCTCTATTGATTTTTTAAATTTATTCACTGTATTTTTCATCTCCCTAATTTATGTTTGATGTTTAAAAATATTTTCAATTTCTCTCTATATAGGGCCAATTAGTATATGAAAAATCCTCAGCATCATTAATCTTCAAATCAAAATCATAGTGAGATATCATCTTCCCCCAATAAGAATGGCTATTCCCCAACACACAAAAAGTATTGTTTGTGAGATTGTAGAGAAAGGGGAACTATAATACATTGTTGGTGGAAATGTAAGTTAGTATAAACATTATGTAAATTCCTCAACAAACTAGAAATAGAATTGTCATATGATCCAGCAATTCTACTACCGGGTATATCTCCAAAGGATATGAAATCAGTACATTGAAGAGACATGTACACTCCCATAATTAATTGCAGTTCTATTCACAATAGCCAAGGTATGGAATCAACTGAGGTATCCATCAATAGATGAATGGATAAAAAGGTGTGGCATATTAAAAGACAGGATATTATTCAACCATAGAAGATGATGAAATTATATCATTTGCAACAACATGGATGGAACTGGAGGACAATATGTTAAGTGAAATAAGTGAGTCACAGAAAGAAAAACATTGCATTTTCTATCTTATGTGTGGAAGCTGAAAAGTTGATCTCATAGAAGTAGAAAATAGTATATTGGTTACTAGAGCCTGGGAAGTGTCTGGGCAAGGGGTAATGGAGAAAGTATGGTTAATAAGTATAAGGGTGAGGTTGGATTGGAAAAATAACTTCTAATATTCTATAGCACAGGATAACTATGTCTGACAACTATTAATTGAATATTTAAAAATAGCTATTATACAGGATTTTGAATGTTCTCAACATAGAAAAATTATCAATGTTTGAGATCATAAATATGACAATTACCCTGATTTTATCATTATACACTGTATATATGTATTGAAATGTCACACTGTGCTCATAAATATGTACAATTACTGTGTGTCAATTAAATATAAAAATATATTAAAATAATGTTGATGTCTCTTAAATTTTCCTGATTTTTTGTTGCCTTGTATTCCTATGTTTTCTTGAAGTTTGTAGAGCTTCCTTAAAACAATTATTTTTTTGTCAGGAAGATTGTGTATCTCTATTTATTTACTGGTCTCTTAGTATGCTTTGTTTTGTTTCTTTGGTGGTGACATGTTTGTCTGATTGTTCTTGATCCTGGTGGCCACATGTTGGTGTCTGTGCATTTGAAGAAATAGGGACTTGTCCCTCTTCTTTGCACACTGACTCTCTGTTTTGGAAAATGCCTTCTTCAGTCAGCCTTTCCAGAGATCTAGACCTGCTGTCTGGTATGGTTCACAGGTAGTCTTATTGCTCGTGTTGTTGGGCAGGTTGACCTGGTGCTTGGTTCCATAAGTTAAGGCCTGGAGCCTTGATCTACTGAGATGTATCTGTTGATTGAGTCCACAGTGGTGGACCTGGAACATGAGACTATAAGACCATACCTTGACCTCTAGTTATGGATGACTGGCCTGAAGCCTAGGTCCACAGAGGCTGACTTGGTGCTGGTTTGGGCCTAGAGCCTGAGTCCCTGGGGGCCTAGTCTAGGACCTGAGTCCATGGGGGTTTTCCTGGAGCCTTAATATGCAGAGCTGGTCCTAGAACCTTAATATGCAGAGCTGGTCCTGGAACCTCTGTCTGTGGAGACCATCATGGAACCAGAGTCTACTTGGTTATATTACCTGGATCTACTGGAGCAGGCTAGAATCCTGACTGCACTGGAGACTGGAGCAATCATGGATTGGTCCAGAATCTGGGGTCAGCTTGGTGCTGGAGCACCATGGATCTTGGGTCTGCAGGGACTAGTCTGAAGCTTGGAACCATGGGTGGTAGTGTATTTTCTAGAGATATAGGGACCTCCTTAGAGTCTGAGTCCACAGTGACAGTCCTGGAGTCTGAGTCAATGGGAGACAACCCAGTGTGAGGGTCTACTGGCATGGACTTGGATCTTTGGCTTTCTGTAACATGCCTGTACCCTGGGTCTGCTGAAGCATAGGACCCCAGGAACCTGCCTGGAGCATGGGACCACAGGAATTGGCCTTGTACTTAGCAGTACAAGGTTATGTCCATGTACATAGTCTATGTCCATAGGTTTTGGTCCTGTGCCCAAGCCAAGACTTGATATGACTCTGAGATAGATCTGAAGCCTGAGACTGTGTAGACCAACCTAACTCTTGGCTGGTTTGGAACCTATGGCTGTAGAGGTCAGCCTGGAACTGGGTGGCCTTGAAGTCCATATCTACAAGGGCCAACCTGGATGGTGGGGCCATGGGTGCTGGCCTGAAACACAGGGCTTCTAGTCCTTCCTTGTCTTGGGGTGGGCCTGGAGACTAAATTTGTTGGGGCTAACCTGGTGTTTGTATACACAAATCCTGGGGCTATTTGAGTCAGCCTTGTGTTGGGGTTTATACAGAGCCTTGGGCTCTGGAATAGCGTAGCAGTGGGGTGATCCTAGAGACTGAGTCTAGCAGGCAGGCCTGGAAACTAGTGCCTGGGATGTGGCCTGGTGCCTTCACAGGCCTGGAAGCACATTCTTTGGAGTGACTTCATGAAAAAGTTAGGCTCTAAGCTTAGTTATTAAATATGCATATAATTTGTGGAGTTGGAGAAAGATGAGTGGATGAATTCTAAGAAGAAACAGTGAGTAAAAGTAGAGGAGGTGATAATCAGTGTGGCGTGTAAGAGAACAGTAAAAAGACTGTTCATGTTGAGGAGTTGTAGGAGGTAAGGTTAGGAACATATTGGAGATAGAAGGCCAGGGGCCTTGGTGTAATTTATACTAACACTACTATAACAAATAAATCCCCAGTTTTGAATGGCTTAACATGATAAATATTTCTCACTCACCTCCTACTTCACTGAAGGCATTATTAGTTGGGCAGTTTTCCACTTATGCAATTATCTAGGAACCCAGGGTCCATGGTTCTGTATTCTTCAAGATATTTGGCATTCCATGCAGTGATCTGGAGAAGAAAAAAAAGAGAATAGAAGATTGTATATAGGAGGTTTTTATGAGTCAGGCCAAGAAGTTATACACATCACTTCTCTTCACATTTCATTGGTCAGAACTCTCAGTCACATGGTCACACCTAAACACAAAGGAGGATGGAAAATAGAGTCTGTGTTTGAAGAGACTGGGAGCTCATTAATCATAATTTATTCATATACATATATTTATTTTTAAGAATAAAATGATTAAATTCTTGTATAACTAAGCTGATTTATTTAGTTAGGGTGGAAGAGGAGAGCCTGAGAGAAAGACTCTAGAACTTTCCTCATAAGGTAAAGGAATGTCATGGCTTCAGAGAAGACCTAATTACAAATTTGTCCAAAAATTGCAATATAATAT
>PVJS01043052.1:0-17231 GCA_004027185.1 Glis glis
AAAAAGAAGATTACACTCCCTCGTGCTCCCCATGCACAGAGCTCCTGGGAACCGTGATAAGCTATGGTTCAATGTAGTAATGTCCTTCAGTGAGCCAGTGCTAGCAAGAGGCTCCTCGCAGACACGGGGGCACAGGGCTGGGGGAGTCCACCGAAGACCCCAAGGTTAAGGGGTGGTAGGGTAAGCAGAAGTTTGTGAAAATATACAGATAAGATACACCTGTCTCCAAAGCTTGACCAAACATTAACTGGTCCTTTAGCCCCTTTCCCTGCCGCCCTAGTGCTTTGGGCCAGAGGAGGGGAGAGCTGGGATTCATCTTTTGGACTGTGGCCAAGAAAAAGAGCCGACCCTTGAATCTCCCTATTAGAATATGTGGGGACCATTGTCCTCCCTCCCTGCCCTCTCTCCCAGGGCCAGAAAGGAACCCTGTGCTCAGGCAAGACCAGCCCCTGCAGGCTCCTACGTCCAGCTCTCCCTCCCTCCCTTCCTGCACCACCCGCCCCGCGGCTGTTGACTTCTAAAGGGTCCCAGGAGACCTAAGGGCTCCAGCCACATCTGGACACAGCCACACCCTACAGTTTCACTTTCAATTTGAGCAGATTCTAGGTCCCAGCCCACCAGTTCACCCTCTCCCCATGGCCCTGCCCTTCAAGCCCCAGGATGCCCCTGAATTTGGACACCAATGGCAGTGTCAGGCCAGCCCCATGGTGTCCCTCAAGCCAGTAGGCCCAAAAGCCAGGCCTGTCCCCCAGCCCCCATTCCTCATCCATCCCCCCAAGTGGTCTCTACCTTGACTGCTCTCAGGGCATCTCTCAAAACAGTCAACCGCATCCGCTTTCTAAAAATCCCTGTAGAGCCGGGCGTGGTGGCGCACGCTTGTAATCCCAGTACTTGGGAGGCTGAGACAGGAGGATCGCAGGTTTGCAGCCAGCCTCAGCAAGTAGTGAGACTCTCATCAACCTAGCCAGACCCTGTTTCAAAATAAAAATAAAAAATAGGGCTGGGGGTATAGCTTGGAGATAGAATGCCCCTGAGTTCAATCTCTAGTACCACAAAAAAAAAATTAATTAAAATCCCTATATAGACTTTCTAGAGCTCTTACAAACAATCCCAGGCTGAGAAGAGGCCATGGGGTGACCCACCCTGAATCAGGAATCAGGTGCTGAGAACCCCCAGAGCTAGCAGCTTCTCTCCTCTGAACTCAAGGGTCCCCAGATTAGGAACAAAGGCAAGGAGGGTGGGAACCAGGACACGAGGCTCTGCCCAGATAATCCAGGCTGTCAGGAGAATGATGATCATGATGATGATGATGATGATGGATGATGATGACAATGACAACAACAACTATGATGATGATAAATACTCCCAAAACATTTCCCCTGGGCTAAGTGCCTTTCTTTCTTTCTTTCTTTCTTTCTTTCTTTCTTTCTTTCTTTCTTTCTCTTTCTTTTTCTTTTTTTTTCTTTTTCTTTTTCTTTTTCTTTTTCTTTCTTTCTTCTTTCTTCCTTTCTTTCTTTCTTTCTTTCTTCCCAATACTGGGGATTGAACCCAGGAACACACACTCTACCACTGAGCTATACACCCCCAGCCCCTTTTATGTTTTTTTTTTTTTTGAGACAGCATCTCCCTAAATTGCCCAGGCTAGCTTTGAACTTGCGATCGTCCTGCCTCAGCCTCCAGAGTGGCTGGGATTACATAGCTGTCATTTTACATTTACTAACTCACTTAGACCTCAACAACAAGCCTGAAAAATAGACACGATTATAACCCCCATTTCACAAATGGGAAACCGAGGGCTGGGGAGATAGCTCAGTGATAGAGCTCTTGTGTAACATGTGGGAGACCCTGGGTTTCATCCCTGGCACCACAAATAATAAATAAAATCACAAATGGGAGCTGGGTGCAGTAGCGCACATCTATAATCCCAGTATTTGGGAGGCTGAGACAGGAGGATTGTAGATTCAAGGCCAGCCTCAGCAACTTAGTGAGACCCTGTCTCAAAAAAAAAAAAAATGGAAAAGAGCTGGGGGTGTAGCCCAGAGGTAGAATGCCCCTGGGTTCAATCCCCAGTACCAAAAAAGTATATATCACAAATGGGAAACTGAGGCATGGAGATTTAAGTGGCTTGTCCCAGGTGACCTAGGTGACAAACCGGTTAAAAAGACTTGGTTTCAGTCACATGCGGTGGTGCACACCTGTAATCCCAGTACTTGGGAAGCTGAGATAGGAGGATCACAGGTTAGCAACTAGCCTCAGCAATTTAGCGAGACTCTCAGCAACCCAATGAGACCCTGTTTCAAAATTTAAGAAAATAAATAAAAAATAGGGCTGGGGGTGTAGCTCAGAGGTAGAGTGCCCTTGGGTTCAATCCTCAGTACCACACATACAAAAAGACTCAGTTTCCTCAGAAGAAAGAGCACCGGGGACAGTGGGAAGGGTGGCCCCTGGCTCTCCCAGGGGTCTTCTGCAGACAACCTGGCCCCAGTCCCCCCATCTGAGGAACCAGGAGCAGCCAGCGCCACTTCCTGCCACCCAGCACCCTGCGCTTCCTGTTGTTACCCGCACTGGGCGCTTGCTCACTGGGGAACCCCCCCAGCACACCCTCTGTCAGGGGAAGTGGAGGCCTCCCCACCCCCATCTGCACGCGGTACCGTTAGCACCGCGCCCCACCCTCCAGGAGAGGTGGCCTCCCTACTGGTGGTTTCCGGCCACCAGGCAGTTTTCAGTCTCGGCCTCCCTGCTGCTGACCTGCGCACTGGCAGGGAGGCAGCCTGGCCTAGGGATCTGGGGGCTCCTCTAGAAGCTCCTGGGGTGCTCTTGGTGAGGGACACGGAAGAGGGGACAGGCAGGGTCTGGCCTCCTTCACCTAGAATGGTCCCAAGATGGAGAGGACTGGTCAGCTCCACTTCCTCGCAGTTAAGAGCGTTTATGGACCCTCCCCTGGTGGCAGGCAGGGTGCTAAGCACTCTATTTAATCCCCACAATAATCTTATTCTCTTTTTATACTTGTAAAGAAAATTGAAGCTCAGAGAGGTTAAGTCACTTGCCCAAAGTCACACAGGTAATAAGTGACAAAGATGAAACTCAATCCCTAAACTTCATGACCCCAAAACCCAGAAACCTTCCCTTCCTTTCTCCTGAGCTACCCCTGCCTTTCAAAGGCAGGGAGGCCCAAACCACCTTCCGGAACTCTCTATTCCCAGGAAAAATGCAGAGGTGGCACCCACAGCACCCCACCTGCTCCTGCCCATCTGGCCCAGCTCTCTGCCAACTGGCCCCAGATGTCACTGTGAATCATGCCCACCATATCCCGGGTGTCCAGGGTCAGTCTGTGCCAGCCCTGCCTGCTAGGAATGTCACCCGTGGCCTCTGCCCAGACCAATATCTCACCACAGGGCCACACCCCATTGAGAGCCTCTGTGGCAGGCACCCCAAAGGTGGGAGGCACAGGCCTGAGCTACATGCCCCAAGCTCCATCTGCCCCACCCAGGAGGGCGCTGCCAAGGATGCGCACCCAGCCCGGCCAGCAGAATGGAGACACCCACGCCTGTTCTTCACCACCAGCCCCAGAGGGGAGGGGGCCCAGCTCCCGGCAGGACTCCCAGGGCCCACACCCAGCTATCCTCGCTGCCCCACATGGCCTGGCCAAGTGCCCATGTCTGTGGGCACAGGTAAGAGCACCCCAGGGTGCAAATTCCAAATGGTCCAGCTCCTCCCTGCAGCCAGCATCTCTCTCAGCTCTTGGACACCATCTCAGGCTCCTCCCTTATCCCTCTGTCCCAAGGCTACAGGCCCCTCTCTGCCCAGGCAGACCAGGGGTATCCTGTACACATGGCACTTCCAGCAGGCCTGTAAAGGGTGCCCTGCCACCCCAGTCCCTCACCCTGCATGCGTTGCAGGGGAAGGCACGAGGGCTGGAAGCCACCCAACCTTGGGCACGGGCGTGGGAGAGGTGAGAGCTCAGAGCCTGGCTGGCTGGTGTTCCCACCATCCCTGCAGGCCCTGAGCTGGGCAGCCATACTCTACCACCGTTGCTAAGGCAGCAGCCGGAAACTCTGGCTCAACCTGCTTTCTCCCACTCCCGTTTTAAGCAGGGACACCCCTCTGTCTCACAGACTTCTTGGAAGGGTAGTGTACCCCATTTGCTCTTGCATGGGAAAAAGCCTTCCTGCACCCCCTGCCTGGCTGTGGGCCGCAGTGGGGGCACCCTCACCCACAACAGGAGTCCCAGGGCCAGGAGAGGAGGAGGAGTTTGGGGTGTGGGGAGTCTACCCCCAACCAGGGACAAAAGGAAGAAAGGGCCCGGCTGAATGAGAGGAAGAGGCTCCCTGGGGCCAAGGGGAAGCTGTGCTTCTCCCAGCAGGACTAGGGGGTCTTGAGGGTGCTGGGACCCCCATCAGCCATCTAAGGTTCTTCTCTTCTGTGTGTGTGTGTGTGTGTGTGTGTGTGTGTGTGTGTGTGTGTGGTACTGGGGATTGAACCCAGAGACATTCTACCTCTGAGCTATACCCCCAGCCCACTTTTTTTTTTTTTGGTGGTAGTGGGGATTGAACCCAGGGGCATTCTACCTCTGAGCTACACCCCCAGACCTGAAACAGGGTCTCACTAAGTTGGGGAAGACCTCACTAAGTTGCTGAGGCTGGCCGTGAACCTGCGATCCTCCTGTCTCAACCTTCCAAGTACTGGGATTACAAGCGTGTGCACCAAGCTCGGCTTTTATTTTTTATTTTGAAACAGGGTCTCACTAAGTTGCTGAGGGCCTCACTAAGTAGCTGAGGCTAGCCTCAAACCTAAGATTCTCCTGTCTCAGCCTCTCAAGTACTGAGATTTCAGGTGTGCACCACCAAGCCCAGTGGTTTTTCTCCTCTTAAACATAAACTAAGGGCAGGACTCAGCTCCAACTCTGGTGGTGGGGTCAGATGGAGACTTGCCCCAAAACAACTGATGCCAGATCTGTGGGTTCAGCCAGAATTTTAGCCCTGGGCAGCTGCAGGCAGGGGTCAGGGCTGTTGCCCTAGGGTGGGGTTCGAGAAGAACTGGGTTCTTATCCAAGTGGCCCGAGGTTGGGTTCATCCTGCCCACAACAGGGGAAGGGGTGGGCTGAACCCTTCCCAGGAAGAAGCTGTAAACACACCAGGGGGTCCTGGGGACCAGGATGGGGGTCCCAGTGGGGGCTTCCGCCCTAGACTTCTCCCTAGCCACCACCCCTCTCTCCACTGGGACACCCTCTAAGTTCCATCTCTGGGCCACAGACTCCACACCCCGGCACTGGGGGTGGGGCCTCCCAGTGGCATTTCGTGTCAGACTCAGCCAGTTACAGCCACAAATCCAAGCGGGGCAATCAAGTCCCACACATGAATGTCACCACTTGACTTTTGGGTTTTCCACTGGTCTGAATTATTCACCCTTGTGGCTCCTCCCCATTAGTGTACATAATGGAGAGCAGACTGGGGCCTGACCTCACCCCCAAAGCCCGCCCCACCCCTATCTACAGACGCACATGTGGGGGGAAAGACAGACTCATGCCCCCCGCATCAGGCTGGAGCCCAGGGAACCACCACCAACCCAGGCTCCCCAGATGGCCCTGAGAGATTGTCTCTTCATGACCCCTCCCCCATCCACTCAGCATGGCTTCTGAGTCTGGGGAGAAATGGAGGCAGGTGGACAGATGGGGAAGGCAGGGGCCAGCCTAGTGTCCCTCAAAGTCCATCCCTCTCTGCTGATCAAGCAAGGTATCGTCACAAGGATAGACCCCATCCCAGAGTTCCTCCAGACCCCTCTTTTTAGGGGGGTACTGGGGGTTGAACCCAGGTGCATTCTACCTCCAGGCTACACCCCCTTTTTAAATTTTTTATCTTGAAACAGGGTCTCGCTAAATTGCTAAGGGTCTCACTAAGTTGCTGAGGCTGTCCTGGAACCTGCAATCCTCCTGTCTCAATCTCCCAAGTACTGGGATTACAGGCGTGCACCACTACACCCAGCTCCTCCAGACCTCTCTTAACCTTCTTCTGGGAGGGACAGCACTGGATTCTCAGGAACGGTTAGGAGGCTACCCTTTGGGGCCATGCAGAAGATCTAGAACAGCCAGGGAGAGGAGATGATTTCTAAGAGGTGACAGAGACAAAGACTGGCCCGCACCACTCTGCCCTCTGTGCCTCCCTGGGGCCCCCACCCTCGGATCTGCAGTGCCGACCTGCTCAGACAGGGAAGCACATCTGGGAAACAGCCCAGCCTTTCTCTCCTGTCACCAAGTATCCAGCAAGGGACCGCTGACAGCAGACAGGCCACCCGGCGATTAGAGAAGGGAGCGTGGAAGAGGGCTGAGGTAGGGAGGTGGAAGTGAGAATGAGTGGCCCTTCCCCTTCCCTACTTCTGCCCACCAGTCTTAGGGACCCCTGCTGCTTTGAAGCCCCCCACCCCACCAAACCTACTGTGGCTGCTCCAGGCTCAGCCTGAGTTGATGACTCCCTCCCCACTCCCCCAGGCAGGTGATGGGGAAGGGGGCTTCCAGACGTTTGCTCCACCCCAAGCCAGTGACCAACCCAGTCTGACCCCGCCCTTCCTAACCTTTCTCCCTTCAGTAGCTAGGAGGGGATGCCCAAGATAGACAACCTCTCCCGGGCATGGGGGAGCAGATGAGACACACAGACACCCCCTCTCCACGATATGACAGCCCACTCCCAGCAGCCTGGCCCCAACACACCCGGACCAAACACTTCCACTAAGTCTGCGGCTTCAAGGAGATTAAACTAACCCTTCCATCTTTGACCCCGAGACTCAGAAGGGCGAATGCTCCAGACCCGCACCGGGTGGCTGGGCCTGCATCCAGCGGGGAAGGGGCCCCCCGGAGCCCCCTTGCGCCCCGCTCCCATCTTCCTTCCTCACAGGACATTTTTAAGACCTTTAGACCCAGGAGCGTGGGGGTGTCTTAGGGAGAGAGGCAGGGCGATTGCAGAAGAAAGTTTTGGGGGGAGTGCTAAGTCACTCTGAGAGAAGCCGCTGTCGCTCCCACCCCCTGGAGGGGACAGCCGCTGGGCCGGGGATCTCCAAGCGGCACCTGAGCCCCCGGGGGCGGGGACCTGCAGAGCCCCTGCCGCCCCCCGTCCGCGCCCTGAGCGCAGCGGGGTCGCACTCACCAGGACGCGGGTGAACCTCTCCTCCAGCTCCCCGGCCGCGGGCATCGGCTGCTTGGGGGCGGGCGGCTGCTTCGGGGGCGACGCGGTGGGGCCCGCGGGCTGCTCGGCGCTGCCGGCCGCGTTGCCCATGGTGGTCCCCACCCAGCCGGCCAGGCGCCTCCAGCCTCGGAGATCCAGCTTTCCGGGTTCGGGGTCGGCGCTCCCGGCCCGGCGAGGGGCGGCGGCGGGCTCAGCGGCGGGCGGCGGCCGGGGCGCGGCGTCCCATCGGGGCGGCCCCCTGCGGGCTGGGGAGGAAGTCAGGCTGCAGGCCGCCGGGGCCCGAGGGCTGGGCCGGGGGCAGGAAGCGGCGGCGCGCTCCCCCCTCGGCGATTTTCGAACTTCTGCTGCCGCTCCCGGTGCGCGCAAACCGCAGTCCTCCGCCGCCGCTGCGCGCCCAGCCCCAGGGGGCGGGCTGGAGGGAGGGGGCGGGCGCCGGGCGCGGGCCGGGGTCCCCCGCGGCCATGGCGCCCGAGGAGGGGGCCGCCGCCGCTTCACCTGCCGCGGAGGGGCGGCCCGCGCCGCTCCACCTGCCCGCGCCGCGCACGACCCAGGCGAGGCCGAGGCGGCGGCGGAGCGCTCGGCGGCGCCTCCGGGTCCTAGAACCGCAGCTGTCGGCTCGCCGGAACGGGGTACCGGCCCCCGCCGGTGGCAGGAGGGGCATGGCCTGGGGCTGGAGAGGGCAGACCTCCGCGTGGAGGGTTGTCACCAAACGCGAGCGCGGCTTGGAGCCCTCTGGCGCCGCGGCGTTGGGGCGCCTGGGATGCATCCCCCTCTTGGGTCCCCGATTGAGAAGGTGGGAACCCCCTTCCGGGCCCCCCACCTCTTGTGTCTCTTCTCTGTTTAGCCCAGAGATGAGCTGAGGACCAGAGGGAACCATCTGCAAACAGAAGCCCCCAAACAGGGTGGGGGACCCGGACCCAGGCCAGCGGGGCCGCTCACCACCTGTCCCGCGTCTACCCACTGTGTGCCCGTGCCGCATCGCCAGGGGTTTTAGAATGGGGACACCCATGGAAAAGGGCAGGCTGGAGAAGCTGGGGCCCACCAAAGCGGTACCAAGGGAAAGCAGGGGGTTTGGGAACAGAGGATTAAAGCCAGCCGCGAGGCTGGAAAAGGAGCAGGCGCCACAGAGGAGGGGGAGAAATTCTCCTCGATGCTGTCACCACCAGGGACCTAAGGTGGCCTTTCGCCCTGAAGAATATCAGTCCCCGATGTCTGCTTATTACAGAAATACTTCCAAGCTCTTCTTTCATCTTGATAGTGACTAGCGAAGGTACGTATGGTGTCCTCATTTTAGATCTGGGGACATTAGGCTTAGCGCGGTTAAGTGACTTCTCCAAGGGCATACAGCTAAGAAAGGGCAGAAACAGGCCTCCTCTCTGCCTGCCTCCAAAATCCACAGTCTTGGAGATGCTGTCCTGGTCCCCCACCCCACCCCCACTGACCTCTTATCCAGGATGGGAGAATATGGAGGGGGTAGACCCTCAGGACTGGGGCTCCATCTCCAGCCTGAATCTGAGACTTTCAGTTGCTCCCCTCCTTCCCTACTTAATTTGTGGGGATCCCCAGTTCACCCCTCCCTACCTGCCAGGGCACTGGGGAGGGAGTCCCACTGAGTGAGCCCTGGACTTCCTCCAGGCCAGCTCAGGGGCCCTAAATGATCCCTTCCCTGATAGTTTCCTTCTCCTCTACTGGCAGATTCAGAACCACTAACAAGATTTTAAGCAGGACTTGAGAAAATAACTATCCAATCCTGAGGAAGACCCTGGGATGAGCCAGCCCCTTCCCCCAGGCCGACCTCATTTAAACCTCTCTTCTGCCAAGGTCACCAGCACCCCAGGTGGGTGAGAGATTCCATCCCTGTTTCTTATCCTGGAGAGGGACTTCCAACATGGGTCAAAGCAGGATTCCCCTTGGGCCTTGCTGGGGAAGTGATCCAGTCCTTTCCCGTTGTCATTTCCCTTAGCCTGGAACAGACCAGAGCCACCTTACCCTTGGTCCTTGTCCTTGAGATTAGCTGGGGACCACTTTTTTTTTAATTTTAGAATTTAAGCCAGGCATGGTGGTGCACACCTGTAATCCCAGTACTTGGGAGGCTGAGACAGGATCACAGGTTCAAGATCAGTCTCAGGATCTTTTTTTTTTTTTTTTTTGTGGTACCAGAGATTGAACGCAGCGGCGTTCTACCTCCGCGCTACACTCCCGGCCCTATTTTTTTATACTTTTTATTTTGAAACTGGGTCTCACGAAGTTGCGGAGGGCCAAAGAGAGAGAGAGAGATGGGGGGGGGGAGAGAGAGCTGAGGCTGGCCGCGAATCTGGATCCTCCGGTCTCCGCCTCCCAAAGTACTGGGATTACAAGCGTGTCTCAGCATCTTAACGATAATCTCACCAACCTAGTAAGACCCTGTTTCAAAACAAAAAATAAACCAGTGTGGTGACGCACACTTGTAATCCCAGTATTTGGGAGACTGAGACAGGAGGATCGCAGTTTCGAGGACAGCCTCAGCAAGTAGTGAGATTCTCATCAACCTAGAGAGACCCTGTTTCAAAATAAAAATTAAAAAATAGGGGTGGAGGTGTAGCTTGGAGGTAGAATGCCCAAAACAAAACAAAAATAAATAAAATAAAAATAAAAAGGGTTGGGGGTATAGCTCAAAGGTACAATTCCCCTGGGATCAATCCCCAGTACCACAAACACACTGAAAAGAAAAGAGAATAAAAGAATTTAGCCAGAAAGCTGAATAGATGACTCGTGCCTATAATTTCAGTACTTAGGAGACTGAAATAGAGGACCATAGATTCAAAGCCAGCCTCAGCAACTTAGTGAGACCCTCAGCAACTTAGCAAGACCGTTTCAAAATAAAATAGGGCTGTGGGAGCCAGGCGTGGTGGCATATGCCTATAATCCCAGTACTTGGAAGACTGAGACAGGAAGATCACAGGTTCCAGGCCAACCTCAGCAATTTAGCAAGACTCTCAGCAACCTAGCAAGACCCTGTTTCAAAATAAAATATGCCCCTGAGTTCAATCCCCAGTACCAAAAAAAGAATTTAGCTGGGCTTAGTGGCACAGACCTGTAATTCCAGCAACTCTGGAAACTGAGGCAGGAGAATCACAAGTTTGAGGCCAGCCTGGGCTATTTAGTGAGACCCTGTCTCAAAATTAAAAACATAAAGGTCTGGAAAGTAGCTCAGTTGTAGAGCACCACGGGGTCCAATTCCCAGTACTGCAAAATAATAAAAATGATGCCGGAGCCAGGCATGTTGGCACACGGTTGTAATCCCGATACTTGGGAGGCTGAGACCAGAGGATCCGGGTTCACAGCCAGCCTCAGCTACTTAGTGAGGCCCTCCGCAACTTAGACCCTGTTTCAAAATAAAGAATAAAAAATAGGGCTGGGGTGTAGCTCAGAGGTGGATTGCCCCTGGGTTCAATCCCCAGTACTGCAAAAAATAAATAAAAAATAAAATAAAATAAAAATGATGCCGGGCATGGTGGCACATGCCTGTAATCCCAGTACTTGGGAGACTGAGACAGGAGGATCGCAGGTTTAAGGACAGCCTCAGCAAGTAGTAAGGCTCATCAACTTAGCGAGACCCTGTTTCAAAATAAAATAATAAAATAGGGCTGGGGGTGTAGCTTGGAGGTAGAATGCCCCTGGGTTCAATCAACAGTACCACAAAAATATAATAATGATGATGATGATGATGATGATGATGATGATTTAGTTCCTGTTTCCTCAATAGCTGTCTCTTTCAATTCATCAACTGTCCTTAGTACCAGCTGTGTTCCCAGTGCTTAGTCCTCGGGATTCTGTGAAGGATGAGAAGAGTCCCTGCCCTTGGGCCGCTCACAGCCTAGCAAGGGCCAGACTACACATAACACACATCTGGGCAAGTGGCTGCTCACAGCTGCTCATGCTTCCTCTTGCCCAGAACTACTTCCTTGAGGGGTGCAGAGAGGGTGGGAGTGCGCCCTCAGCTGAAAACCCAGGGAGCCTGTAATGCAGTCATTGACAGTCTGTGTCCTCAATCCCTGGGGTCCTTAAGCCATTGCTAAACACCCCTTACCCAAAGCCTGGCAGAAATAGGGCTTGACTAAGTAGGACCTCCTGTGCTGAAAATTATCTTTCAGCATGCCTACATTATCTCTCTCCTGCTGATGAGAACCATGAGGAGAGAGAGAGAGAGAGAGAGAGAGAGAGAGAGGTGACACACGCTTGTAATCCCAGTACTTGGGAGACTGAGACAGGAGAATTGCAGGTTCGCAGCCAGCCTCAGCTACTTAGTGAGGCCCTCCGCAACTTAGACCCTGTTTCAAAATAAAATAATAAAATAGAGCTGGGGGTGTAACTCAGAGGTAGAATGCTCCTGGGTTCAATTCCCAGTACCACAAAAAAGAGAAAGAAAAAGAGAGCAAATGTAATCAATATTACCTATTAAATTGGCTTGGCTTGACAGAAAATATCTTTCCAATCATGGTCCACAGAGGAGGGAATCCTACTGGGAGGCTCTGTGGTCAAGTTTGGGACCAATGCTTTGATGGGTCTGTGCTGCCCCCTTGTGGGAATTTGTGGTATTGCATCCAAAACAGGGCAAGGCTTCCAGTGGTGGTGAATGAAATGACAGGGTTACATTTCTGGACTGTTGCCACTTTGTTACCTTTGATGGAAGGATTATGCAATCACTGGGGACACTCAGAGCTCAGATGACTGAGCAGGTTTCCCCAGAAATCTCCTCCCCTTACCCCCTTCACCATTATTCTGTTAGGTGCCTCTTGGGGGGAAAAAAAAGGCCAGCCGGGCGCCTGGTGCACGCCTGTAATCCCAGCTACTTGGTAGACTGAGACTAGAGAATCGCAGGTTCGAGACCAGTCTCAGCAACTGAGTGAGATCCTGTTTCATCCTGGTATGTCTGCCTGAACTGAGAGGTAGGGACCACAACTGCCACTTTCATTGATCCATCTATCTGTCCATCTGTCTTAGCCAGCTCGGCTAACGCTGCCTGAAAACAAAAACAAAGTCATTCTTTTCAGGGCCCTGAAGCCTACACTAAGGCAGATGATAGTTTGATTCTGTGGTAATGTTGGTAAGGGTGGTGTTATCAGCCCCTGCTCTGGTTTCTTCCTCCAAGCTACACCGTTATTTTTCAAATAAATAAATAAATAAATAAATAAATAAATAAATAAATGGTGGTTAGGGCAGAGCCCTCATGAATGGATTTGTGCTGTTGTCATGCAAGTGGGTTCCTGATAAAAGGGCAAGTTCAGCCTCCCTGGTGCATGTTTTACCATGTGATGCTTTCCACCATGTTATGAGGCAGCAAGATGGCCTTCACCAAATGCAGAACCTCAGGCTGGGATTTTCCAGCTCTAGAACTATAAAAAATAAAATTCAGCTGGGCGTGGTGGTGCACACTTGTAATCCCAGTAGTGGGAGGCTGAGACAGGAGGGTAGCAGGTTCAAGGACAGTCTCAGCAAATAGACTTTCATCAACCTAGCGAGACCATATTTCAGAATAAATATAAAATAGGGCTAGGGATGTAGCTCAGAGGTAGAATGCCCCTGGGTTCGATCCCTAGTGCCAAAAAAAATAATAAAATTCATTTCTTTTTCTTTTTTTTCTTTTTTTGGCAGTACTGGGGATTGAACCCAGGGGCTTCTACCTCCAAGCTACACCCCCAACCCTATTTTTTATTCTTTATTTTGAAACAGGGTCTCACTAAGTTGTGGAGGGCCTCACTAAGTAGCTGAGGCTGGCTGCGAACCTGCAATCCTCCTGTCTCAGCCTCCCAAGTACTGGGATTACAAACATGCGCCACCACGCCCAGCTAAAATTCATTTCTTTATAAATTACATACTGTCAGGTATTCTGTTATAGCAGCACAAAACAGACTAAGACAACATCATTATTTACAAATGAGGAAACTGAAGCTCAGTGGGTTAAAGTGACTTTCCAAGGTCAAGAAGCTGATAGACCAAGCGAGGTACAGTGGCACACACCTGTAATCCCAGTATTTGGGAGGCTGAGACAGGAGAATCTCAGGTTTGAGGCCAGCCTCAGCAACACAGCAAGACTCTCAGCACCTAGCAAGATCTTGTTTCAAAAGCAATAAAATAAAAAGGGCTGAGGGTATAGCTCAGAGGTAGAATACTCCTGGGTTCAATCCTCAGTACTACACACACACACACACACACACACACACACACACACACGCACACACAAAGATGGCAAACCAACTGGGCATCAAAGTTTTGAGGCCAGCCTCAGCAACTTAGCAAGACCCTGTTTCAAAATAAAAAGGAACTGGGTGTGATGGCACACGCTTGTAATCCCAGTACTTGGGAAGCTGAGACAGGAGGATCACAGGTTCGTGGCCAGCCTCAGCTACTTAGTGAGGCCTCCGCAACTTAGGCCCTGTTTCAAAATAAAGAATAAAAAATAGGGCTGGGGTGTAGCTCGGAGGTAGAATGCCCCTGGGTTCAATCCCTAGCACCAATAAATAAATAAATAAATAAATAAATAAATAAATAAATAAGCCCTTAGGTGTAGCTCAGAGGTAGAATGCCCTGGGTTCAATCCCCAGTACAGGAGGAGGAGGAGGAGGAGGAGGAGGAGGAGGAGGAGGAGAAGGAGGAGGAGGAAGAGAAGGAGGAGAAGGAGGAGGAGGAAGAGGAAGAGGAGGAATGGTGACAGCATACCAGAGACAAGAACAGGGGTAATGGGGAAGAAGTGGACCCAGGAAGAGCTCCCAGCCTGGAGGGGGAGTGGCGAGGGCCACTGATGAAGGAACCCTAACCCAGACTCATCCTGACGTGTGTGGGTTGAAGGCAAAAAGTCAGTCAAAGACCACTTACCATCCATCTAAATATTTAAAAGTTATGAATCAGCCAGGCGTGGTGGCGCACGCTTATAATCCTAGTACTTGGGAGGCGGAGACCGGAGGATCCGGGTTCGCGGCCAGCCTCAGCTACTTAGTGAGGCCCTCGGCAACTTAGTGAGACCCGGTAGAACACCCCTGGGTTTAATCCCCGGTACCGCAAAAAAAAAAAAAAAGTTATGAATCAAGTCTGGTGCATGCCTGTAATCCCAGCTTTTGGGAGGCTGAGACAGGAGGATGGCAGGTTTGAGACCAGCCTCAGCAACATAGTAAGACTCTCAGCAATCTAGGGAGACCCTGTTTTAAAACAAAAAATTAAAAAAGGGCTGTGGGTGTAGCTCAGAGAGAGAATGCCCCTGGGTTCAATCCCCAGTACCCCTCCCCCCCCACCACACACACACAATGGAAGACTTGAAAACCAGTTGGGTGTGTGTGTGTGTGTGTGTGTGTGTGTGTGTGTGTGTGTGTGTGCCTCTGAACTACACCCCCAGCCCTATTTTATTTTTTAATTTGGAACAGGTCTCACTAGGTTGGTGAGAGTATCACTAAGTTACTGAGGCTGTCCTCCAACCTGTGATCCTCCTATCTCAGTCTCACAAGTACTGGGATTAGAGGCATGCATTGGTTTAGGGGAATTTCCCCCCTTTGGTACTGGGGATTGAACCCAGGGGTATTCTATGTCTGACTACACCCCCCCAGCCTTATTTTTTTTTTTTTTTGAAACAGGGTCTCACTAAGTTGAGGAGGACCTTACTAAGTTGCTGAGGCTGATAGCAAATCTGCCATCCTCCTGTCTCCTAGTACCCCAGTACTAGGATTACAGACCTATGCCACCATGCCCAGCTTGGGGAATTCTTTTTTGACCACTGACCTGGAAGAAGCAGAGAGGGAGGAAGTGCAGACATGGCTCTGATGGGAGGATGAACACTAGCTCAGGTCTGGAGTGTGGTGCTGGAGAGACGGTGGGGTCACCACAGGGTCAAGGAGGAAGGAGGAAGAAGAGATTGGCAAGAAGTCCGCAGCTCCATCTTGGATTCATGGGCTCAGAGGCATCGCTGGGTCAGTCCTGGCAGGAGGGTGGAGGCTCAGGGCCGCTTTGGAGGGGGTTGAAGGAGAGCGGGGAGGTTCGAGCCACTAGGAAGCTGAGCTCTCCCCAGGGACATGAACCAGTCAAGGACCCATGGGAGGACAGGAACTGGGGTTCCGCCAGGACCTGAACAATGTGCCTGACAAGCCGCCTGCTGCAGAAGTGACTCCACAGCTGGCTCGCCTCTGAGTCTCCCAAAGCAGCCAGCACGCCCCCGGCCGCCATCATCTGTGGGCTAGAGAGAAGGGCGGAGGCCGGGGAAGCCAAGCCTGGTCTCTGGGGATTTCAGGGAGGTGGGCAGTCAGCCATGTCGGATGCCCTGGAGAGGTCAAGAGAGGAAGGACTAGGAAGACCATTGAGTTCCACAGTTAGGGTGTCCCTAGTGACCTTCAAAAACAATGCTTTCTTGTGTGTGTGCGCGCGCGCGTGTGTGTGTGTGTGTGTGTGTGTGTGTGTGTGTTACTGGAGATTGAATCCAGGAGCATTCTACTTCCAAGCTACACCACCAGCCCTATTTTACTTTTATTTATTTATATTTATTTATTTGTTTGTTTATTTATTCATTTTTGGTACTGGGGACTGAACCCAGAGGCATTCTACCTCCAAGTTATACCCCCAACCCGATTTTATTTCTTATTTGGAAACAGGGTCTCACTAAGTTGCGGAGGACCTCGATAAATTGCCGAGGCTGGCTTCGAACCTGCAATTCTCTTGTCTCAGCCTCCCAAGTACTGGGATTACAAGCATGCTCCACCACGCCTGGTTCTATTTTATTTTTATTTGGAAACAGGGTCTCACTAAGTTGCAGAGGGCCTCACTAAGTTGCTGAGGCTGGCTGTGAACCTGTGATCCTCCTGTCTCAGACTCCCAAGTGCTGGGATTACAGGTGTGCGCCACCATGCCTGGCAAAAAGAATGCTTTTTTCTTTTTCTTTCTTTCTTTTTTTTTGGGGGGGTGGTTGAACCCAGGGACACTCCACCACTGAGCTAAACCCTCAGCCCTTTTATTTGAGACAGAGTCTCACTAAGTTGCCCAGGCTGGCCTTGAAAGCTGCTGAATTTCAGTGTTCAGAGGTGAAGGGGAGAGAGACAGATCTTAAACCAGCCATCAGCAAAGAGAAAACACACAAATAATTAATAGTGCCATTCTCAACGTGTTTTGAAAATCTGATTTTTTTTTTCCTCTGTGGTGCTGGGGATTGGACCCAGGGGCATTCTACCTCCAAGCTACAACCCCATACATAAAATACAGTCCTATTTTATTTTTATTTTTATTTTGAAACAGGTTCTCACTAGGTGGCCAAGAGTCTCACCACTTGCTGAGGCTGTCCTCAAACCTGCGACCCTCCTGTCTCAACTTCTCAAGTACTGGCATCACAGGTGTGTGCCACCACACCAAGCAAAAATCTGATTTTGTGTGTGTATGTGTGTGTATGGTACCGAGTATTGAACCCAAGGGCATTCTACCTCCAAGCTACATCCCCTTTTTATTTTATTCTTTATTTTGAAACAGGGTCTCACTAAGATGCAGAGGGCCTCATGAAGTAGCTGAGGTTGGCCGCAAACCTGTGATCCTCCTGTCTCAGCCTCCCAAGTACTGGGATTACAAGCGTGCACCACCACGCCCAGCTCGAAAATCTGATTTTTTGACAGACAACTCGGGGGTTAATCCTCAGAAGCTCAGGAGTTCTGTGAACTCCTTAAGGTGAAGAATCCCACCCCAAGCCAGGCATGGTGATATACCTCTCTAATCCCAGTACTTGGGAGGCTGAGACAGGAGGATCACTGAGGCCAGCCTCAGCAATTTAGCTAGATCCTGTTTCAAAATAAGCTGGGCGTGTTGGTGCACACTTGTGTGATAGTCAATCTAGGTTGTCAACTTGACCTGATCATAGATGGCGTCCAAGGGAGACACCACGCTATGATCTCTCTGAGACGCACACCTCATTCGCTGTGAAAGCAACCTCTCCACAGATGAAAAGCAACACAAACTTGAAATAAACAACGAAAAGTTTGAAACGCGACGAAATCAGAGCCAGAAGACAAAACAGAGGAAAGTAAAAAGCGCCAAACGCCTTACCTAAGGGAAGGC
>PVJS01043053.1:0-17234 GCA_004027185.1 Glis glis
TCTCTCCCTGGGGTGGGGGAATGTTTGTCCAGAAGGAGTTTAATTGCAGCTTTGTAAGACCTGGCACTCCGCCCCCACAGCTCCGCTCCACCAGCAGGGGATTAATACGGAGGCATAAGGAATGCCTAGGAAAACAAGGCAGATCAAGATATAATAAAAGGAGAGTAAAAACCTTTCAAACCTTGTCCAATTTTGGGGGACTACTGCCCCTAAGCCTATCGAAAACACAACAATCACAATAAGAATGAGACTGAGAAACCAAACATTTGTACACCAGCCAGAGGCACCCATAAAGAAAAAAAAAAACCTAAGAACAATGAGTTGGAGATAACAATTTGTAGAGACACGCAGGCAGAACCAACTTTCCCTAATGACCAAGCAGACGGACAAACAAAAAATAAACATAAAACATAACAATTCTAAGTTACACGAAATACACAAAACAAGCAAGACAGACGCAGAATCGCCTCTTTTGAGTCGACCAACATCAGACTACAGAATCAGACCAACGCCAGACTACAGAATCAGATGGCCGCAAAACAGAAGCTTGCTCCTAGCGACATCCAGACGGCCACAGGAACAGAAGTCTGCTCCTAGCGACACCCAGACGGGGTGGCTCCGAGCATCCTCGGGCCTCCCCCCAGACTCCTGGGATGTCTCCCAGGGTTGCGATCGGTGATGTCTGAACACGTCTGTTCCGTCACGACTCCCCCTCCTCTCGAGGTAGAGTTTCTCACTCCTTCTAGGAGTGAGACGACCGCACCAGACCGACAGTGCACTCCAGAAATTCTCAGAAATTCAGACAAAACACTTACAGACACAAATTCAAAATCTCACCTCCAAGTGGGGTTTCCGGAGTTGTGGGGGGCGGGGATCCCGGACGAGCCCCCAATGAAAGGCACCCCGTTTTAGAAGGGACCCTTCGCTCTAGCCATGGGACCCGGCGCCGACCCAGGAACTCTCAGGACTCCATCTTGCTGCAATCGCACGAAGTTTATTGAACCAGTATACTGGGGCCGAGCTCGTATCTCACGCAGGAGAGGAGGTCGACCCTCAGCAAGGGGAGAGGAGGGTATTTAAAGATACAGCTGCAGAAGAAAAGGGGGGGTAGGGCAAAGCGAGGTATGTGGAGGAATTTTTACAAGCTTATTTTTACCATTCTGTTAGACATCAGTAACCAATTCCTACAACAATTGTTGTTTGTCGTGATCTCTCTTATCTACTACTGGTTTAGCTAGTTCCTGGAGCAGCCTGCCCTAGGGCAGGGGCGAGGCTGTGTTTCTAGTAGAGCTGGCTTAGTCTAGGGGTCTTAAGAGTCAGGGGTGGGGCAGCTTGCTCTTCAGAGTTTTGACCTTTCACCCAAAATTCTAAATTTAGCCCCCAAACACCTCTGAAATGCCTTCTGTCTAATCTCTGCACTCTGGGGCTATCGGAGGATTTATGCCCTAAGTGCCTCCGCTTCTTCTGTAATACAACCTGGCCCCAGTACCAATTGGATAATGGCTCTCCATGGCCCAAAGATGGAACTCTCGATTTTAATATCCTCACTGCTCTCTTTAACTTTTGTACGAGGTCTAAAAAGTTGTCGGAAGTTCCCTACATTCAAGCTTTCTTCTCCTTGCACTCCCGCCCCGCCCTTTTTCTCCCCTGTTCTTCCACACAGATCCTCCTGACTGCCGCCCCTTCCCCCACTCCCTCCTCCAACTCCCCTTCCTCCCAGCCGTCCCTTCCAGACCCTACGGAGTCAGAATTGCAGCCACCAGCGTTTAACTCCATCTCAGACCCTGACCCGCCCTGACCTCCTCCATTTTCCCGCCCCTCCCCTTCCCCTCCTGCAGGCAGCGGCGGCCGGAGCCGAGCCTCCTACACCTCCGTCTCCGACCTCCCACCCCTTCGGCCTCCTCCATTTACCCCTCCCTCATTCACCTTTCCCCGCCTTCCGACCCGCCCCCCTCTCTTTTAGCCCCCCTCCGTGAAGTAGCTGGTGCCGAAGGGCTCGCCCTGTCCATGTTCCTTTCTCATTGCCGGATCTTGCTCAAATTGAAAAGAAGCTAGGTTCTTTTTCCTCCAATCCCTCTGTGTTCATTAAAGAGTTTCAGTACCTGGTCCAAGCATATGACCTCACCTGGAGAGACCTCCATGTTATTTTAACATCTACCCTAACCCCTGATGAGCGTGACCTCATCTTAAAGGCTGCTCAAGAACGGGCAGACCAGGCCCACCTCACTGACCCTACTCTGCCCACCGGTAGGGTCGCTGTCCCCCCCGAGGACCCCCACTGGGACTATCAGCCTACCCCTAGTGGTGGCGGGGAGGGACTTAAGAAGAGGGATTACATGATCCTCTGCCTCCTTAATGGCATGAGGGCTATGTCTCACAAGGCTGTTAATTATGATAAGCTTAAGGAGGTTACTCAGCGTCCAGATGAAAACCCGGCTGTTTTTTTAAATCGACTCCGGGAAGCTTTCTCCCTTTATACCCGCCTAGACCCCTCTAGCGAGGCAGGATCGGTAGTGTTAGCGACTCACTTCATTGGACAGTCAGCCCCTGATATTCGCAGAAAGCTAAAAAAAGCAGAAGATGGCCCTCAAACCCCTATCCGAGATCTGGTAAACATGGCCTTTAAAGTTTTCAATTCCCGAGAGGAACAGGCTGAGTTGGAGCGGGTCACCCGACTTCAACAAAAAATAGACTTGCAAACCAAAGCTTTGGTAGCTGCCCTGAGGCCGGCAATAGTGACTCAGCCCCCTGGGCAGCGAGTGCTGCCTGAGGGTGAGGGACAAAAAAGGCAAGTCCCTCCAGGAGCCTGCTTCAAATGCGGCCGACAAGGACACTGGGCAAATCATTGCCCACAACCACGACTACCAACCAGACCTTGCCCGGTGTGCGGCCAGGAGGGCCACTGGAAAAGTGATTGCCCTTGGAAAAGTGGTGAGCCCCCAGCGCCTCAATGCAGGAGGACCACCCTTCCAGACCAGGCCCCACCGCCGGAGGCTCCACCGCTGGCCCTGCTTGGCCTGGCTGAAGACTGACGGCTCCCGGACTCGACAACCCCGATCACCCTTGCCGAGCCCAGGGTAACTCTCAAGGTAGCGGGTAAGCCAATCTCCTTCTTGGTAGACACGGGGGCTACCTATTCAGTCCTGCCATCCTTTTCGGGTCATAGCTTCCCTTCCCCGATCTCGGTTCAGGGAATTGATGGTAAACTTTCCTGTCCTCGCACTACAGGCCCTCTCTTCTGCTACTTTGACAATATGGTGATTACCCACCCATTCCTAATAATCCCCCCTTGCTCAACCCCTCTTCTGGGTGGAGACTTTTTGACTAAAGTTGGGGCTGAACTTTCGTTCTCTTCCATCGCCGCTTGCCCCATCATGCTCCTAATGGCTGTCTTTGCAGACAACTTCACACCTAGCAGCCAAGTCCCTCAAGCCAGGAGACCAGGTCCTTCTCAAATCACTACAACCAAAGCCCCTCCAACCGCGGTGGACCGGGCCCTTCACAGTGATTCTCACCACGCCCCCTGCAGCCAAACTGCTGGGTGACCCCAACTGGCATCACCTCACTCGGCTAAAAAGAGCTCCATTACAACAGCCTCATAAAAAATTTTCCTGCACAATGTTGGGGCCCACTAAGCTCCGTCTTTCTAGGCATAACTCTCTTTAATGCTTTTGTTTCAGCAGGCTCACCTGTTCACGTCTGGTTAGATCACCCACAAGCTCCTTGCTTGCTGAAGTTTATTCAGACATAGGTCACCGAACTGTCCAAAGACACCTTCAATCAACTTTTGCTGCAGCCTTATGCCCGCCTGCCCACACCTGACCCGACCTCTCCTGGCCGAGGGGCCCCATAGCGACGCCCCCTTTGCCAGCCGGAAGTAGTTAATGATTCGGTCGTCGCCCATTATCACCAAAAGGCCGGGATGTTAGGTCAGGTCCCCTTCCCCCTCTCCTTCCCTCTCCCCTTCCCCCTCACTCCTGCAGCTGGGACAGGAGACCCCCCAGCGCAACAAGTTTCAAATCTCACGGGAAGACCTGCTTTGTTCTGCCTCATCTCACGAGAAGAAGCCTCACTGACCCCTGACCCCAGACTCTGCTATAAAAATGCCCTCCCTTCCTCTCCTGGTGCGACTCTGCTGACCGAGACCCCCACTGGTCAGTAGACATCGCCCGGGAGTGCAATAAAGGAGTTTCTGCATTCTGTCTGCTAAGCTTTCATCTCTCGCGCAACCCTGTTACAGTCACTTTCTTCAAACTCAAACATATTGACAAATATCCCAGCTCCTCCATTTTTTCTTCTAGTGCTCAAAAATAGCATGCCATAAACATATAATAAATGTAAAACTGAATCATGGAATATGCAAATTATCCTTGTTTATTATTTTATTTTATTTATTTATTTTTTGTGTGTCTGGTACTGAGGTTTGAACTCGGGCATTCTACTTCTGAGCTACAGCCCCGGCCCTATTTTATTTTTGAAACAGTTTCTCATTAAATTGTTGACAGCCTTATTAATTTGCTGAGGCTGGCCACAAACCAGTGATCCTCCTGTCTCAGCCTCCCAAGTACTGAGATTACAAGTGTGCTCCACCACACTTGGCTTGTTGTTTATTATTGTATAAGGATGCTAATATTTTTTACACTTCGATTTTTTTCATATGCCAGGAATCTTTTAATCTGAAATCTAAGGGGTTAGTGCAGATTATAGAAAAGATACTAATCATTATTTAAATAAAATACACATACCTTAAAAATAAAGAACTGGAATGCCTTTACTTTGTGTTTCATCTCATATCTAGTTGTGGTCATGAGAAAACAGTTACATAGGATTTAGGTAATACTGGTAGATTGCATTAGTATTAACATCTGATCTCGTGAAAATAGACTTTAAATGAGGTTTTAAGCTGAATTATTTTTATTTTTTTGGTACTGGGGATTGAACCCAGAGGCATTCTACCTCCGATCTACACCCCCCAGCCCTATTTAAAAAAATTTTTTAAACAGGGTCTCGCTAGGCTGATGAGAGCCTCACTACTTGGTGAGGCTGTCCTTGAACCTGCGATCCTCTGTCTCAGGCTCCCATGTACTGTGGTTACAAGCATGTGCCACCACGCCCTGTTTTATGGGTTTTATTATATGATTATAATGCCCATTGAAGAAATATGGAGGAGAAATTCACAGGAATAAATATTATCTTTCCTCTCATAGTTTCCCTAACAGCATTTGTATAATATTGCTCCAAATCTCCCAATTCTTTTTTTCATAGGAAGTCTTAACACAAAGGCCACTAGTATTTCTAGGTATGTGTGTATGTGTGTGTGTGTGTGTGTGTGTGTGTGTGTGTGTGTGTGTGGTGGGGAGGGGAGACTGTAGTATAGATTATCAACTTAAACATAGTTTGGAAGCCTTGATATTCTGAATTCTGAACAAAACTCACATGCTTAGATGATTTTGCCAAGAAAATTGACAGTGAGTTTTTAGTAAGATGTCTTTCTCTGAGATCTCATGTAGACACGGACTTTCTTTTGAAATTCTTGTTGCTTCTTAGGTTTGGAGCTTGTGTAAAGCTTGTGGGGGATGATATTTAAACACTTCTTGAAAGAACTCTGCTTTACTTGACTTTTTTTTTTGCTCAGATAATATCCTACTGTGATCATCCTTCCTTGTTCTTGGGGATTTTTGTTTGTACATTCATTGCTCTGTTCTTTGAAGAAGAGTTCAGAGCACAGGGACAGAAATCTTACCTGTTCCTTCATGATTTCTGTGTCCTCCAGCTATTGACACGAGGAAATCCAGGTAATGAACTAGAGTGGTTGCTAAGAGTGCTGTTTAATGACATTTAGAAAGTGTACTAAACATTTCCTTAGTAGTATGAAAAAAATACATTGGGTTTCTAAAGAAAGTCTGAACTTTTGGTAAGTTTGAATGCCTTAGAAGTGCTTGTATTATTATATCTACCCGGAGTTACTGGGAAAAATTATTAAAATCAAAACATATAATTAGGCTTATAAATTTGTTTTTCAAAGTAGCAAAACTGAGGCTAATCAACACACTGAAAATTAAATGTAATCAAACTAACATCGTCCATTTTTTTTTATCTTTACTGACATTTTTCAAACTCTTGCCAACATAGCAAATCTGGGTGAAATGTGGTGACATTTATAATGGCCTGAAAGAGGGTCGAGGAAGCTAGTGAAACACATGCTATTACCTTTCACTGCTGGAGATACCACATCCTGGTAGTCTGCTTTGTTTTAGTGTAGACATCATTCTATAAAAAGGAATAAAGTGAAGAAAAGTATTCCATTTGAAAAATATATTTTTTGCTTAAAACCACAGAAGGGCTGAAACAATATAACCAAAGCAACTGCTGGGTATTAAATGCTGCAGAAAGATTTTAGTAGAAGAAGCCTTTGATAACTATGAATCTGCCTTCACCCATACCCTCCAATTAACTATCAACTTTATTTCCTCACTTTCACAAATTCTAGTCAAGAACATAACAGTGTCAATGCACATGTTCATTTTAATGTGTGAAATTCATAGCAGAACTCTTTGGTTTCAAAGTGGAAAAAAAGGGTTTCAACAGCTGGGTTTCAAAGACCATACAGATTCACGCTGGAATAGCCACTGAAGTGTGAATGAGAGACTTACTGCCATTGGCCTGCTCATTGGGAGCCCTTGCCTAGCTGTGCACATGCTCCGCGAAGCCATTCATCTCCCATTGAATTCCCTGCAAACATGCAGACACTTCTGCCCCACTGCACAGCCCACCTAATGCTTTATTCATTTGATGTGATTTATTTATACTCTGCCTATTTCTCCCAGTGCTCTGTTGTGAACTTAGTACAAATTCAACATCCAAGGCAAAATCCAGCATCCAACACTGGATTTGAGGAAAGCAAAGGCTTCTAAGGAAAGTATGGAAAGATGAGTCATGTTTTATACTATACTGACCCTATCAGCAGGGACTCAATGAGGGTTTCAAAGGAATTCCAAAAGTAAAGGTATTTTGGCTCTGAAATTGTAAAAGAACATAGTTAAGTTTTCACACTGGGTCCAATCCAAAGTAGAACATCTGAGAGGAAGGTAGCCATTTCAAAGGCCAATTTGAAGATAATTGTTTGACTATTAGTCTTCAAGACTAATTTATAACCATTGCCAAGTTTCATTCCCAAAAGATTGCACATATATTAAAATAATGTTACCATACCCTTCCAAAAAGAAATACAAACAATGAATTGTGAGAATCCGGCATTTAAATACTTTTGAGCATTTAGCTACCCTGGGTGACATTATCAGATTCCGTATCAGACAGATAGAAGCAATCAATGTTTGAGATGAAAATGAAATACCAGAATGCCTCTAATTTAATTTCACAGTGATTAAAAGAATAGGCTCTGGAAGGCAGGTACACTTTATAGCATATGAAAATCAGGCAAATATGATTCAATAATCTTTTTATCAGAGATTGTTCCATTGAGAACACAAAAGCCACTCACGTATTCTAGCTGAAAAGAGTTTAAGGTATGAATTAAGGAGGTGTACAATTGTTGGAGGAGCTGGGGTCGAAGGAGCTGACACAGAATATCTCAGCATGAAATACCAAATAGAGGAAATGGAGGGTCCTCAAGACCTCACCAGAGACCTGCTGCAATTCCCAGGCATCTCCTTGACGCTTCGGGAAACACATCCAGTCTGCGATAGTGAGGCTGGGGTTCTTGAGCTCGCCAGGAATCATCGAGTCTCAGATCTGACTGCAGCTGCCTCTGGAAAATAATGGCTTCTCTTTCTCTTTTATCTCACAAATCTCATGCAAATGCCTCTGATTGGCAAACCCTAACCTAGAACCATACAAGGAAGAAGATTGTGGGAATTGTAATTCTTAACTTTACAGTCCTTACTTGCAGTCCTGTATTAGACCTTATGGTATACTGACAGTGAACTCTTAAGACTAGTTTTTGAAGACAATTTCAGGGAACTAGAGGAAATTGCATTTCAGATATAAAAACCTGGAAAACATAGGCAAAGTAGAAACTCAAGGGAGAAAATAAAACACTCATTTTACAGAATATATGACACATTATAAAATGAAAGTTTAGTTTTTATACTTGCGTAGGCAAAGTATAGGATTCTGGAAGGCTAACTTCTTGGCGTTTGACAACTTACTTTAAGAATGCAAGTTATTAAAAGAACTGAACTAAAAGGACTATTGACTTCAAAACGATTAGCTACAGGTTTCTGTGGTGGCTATATTTTGAGTTATCTGTTTAGCTATGAATGAATAAATTCACCTTTGATATGGAAACTTATGACAACCCCAGTCCCTCAAGCCATATAATATTTATGAAATCCTTGCTCACTGTTTATTGGACCATGGAAAGGCATTTGGCTCAAGCTATGATTATAAGATTCTTCCTCCAGGGAATTTTAGATGAGACTGGACTTCTCTCTTTTAAATTTTTTGGGGGTACAGGGTATTGAACCCAAAGGCATTGTACACCCCTAGACCTATTTTATCTTTTATTTGGAAAGTGAGTATTGCTAATTTGTTGATGGACTTGTTAAGATGCTGAGTCTGGCTTTGAACCTGTGATCCTCCTGTCTCAACTTCCTAAGTACTGGGATTATAGGTGTGAGCCACCATGCTCGACTGAGTCTGGGCTTCTCTTGGACATACCAGATCAAATCTTTGGCTATTTGGATTAGCCAATCTACTGAGTAAGGAAAGTGATTGAAAGTTCAAAAAGAACCAGACTTAGGCATAGTGAGAGACCTACAACTTTCCAATTCCTCTTACAGTTTCTTCTGGAGAACTGGAATTGTTGCCCTTGGATTCTATGAAATAGCCCCATATCTATATAGAAAATTCCATCCCCCCAGCCCATCTAAGCTATTTATTTCCCATAAGAACTGTATCTCGAATTGGCTTCTGTTACTTGCCAGTATAAACCTCCAATGAAAATTCTCCTTGTATTTAAAATAGTATTCATTCAGAGAGTACCTCAATGTGATTCAATAAAATATCTTTTGAGCAGAATAATTCCACTATTGTTTATTTCCACTCTGATTCATTTCGTCATTACCATTATCTGATTTTTCTCACAGCCCTGTGATTTTAGAATTTTAACTGACTTTCTTCCTCCAATCTCCCACCTTCCTAATCAACAAGAAAATGAGAAGAGAAATATAATCTGAAATTTAAATTATGTGGTTTGGACTTGCTAAAAGCTCCAGTAAATGAAAGACAATTAAATTTAATGACAAAAATGAGGGTCTAGTAAGTCTTCAAAATAGTCTGTTCCTAAACCCGGGGGGCAAATGAAGCACAATATTATCTTTTAGCAATATAATCAAAGGTATACTCCAGAGAGAATGCACTGGATTTCACATAAAATGACAGATTGCCAATTTCTTTTTAGCAAGGTAATTGGCCACCTTGGTAAGAATATTATTACCAACATAAAATATTATAATAGGTATGGAAACCTGAGGTAGCAACAGAAGATTTAGCAACTAAGTTAAAAATTTATTGCAATTGGCTTTCATATAAGGTAAAAGAAAGACACCCACCAAGGAACAATTTCTTATTGGTGCAAAGCTCTACTAAAAAAAATTAAAATGCGTATTATTGCCAATATCTGCTTCATCAATTTCAGAAGAAAAATGTCAGCCAATTTGTGTATTACTTTTAGATATTGCTTTTTTATTATTGCATTAAAGCCAATTTTATTCACTTAGGCCAAGACACAAAATGTGACCACAAGAGCATTCAACAGGAAACATTTATGACCTAAATAATTCAGGCAGCAGAAGAATGTAGATTGCTTAGTTTCCTTTAAATAATTTAGAGGTGGCACTTAAGGGCACTGAGTCACCCACCTATGAAGTGAGGAGAAAAATTATGGTGCATAATTTTTATATTTAAATCTTAGAGGACTTTCCTCTTTTATTCGATCATAATGAATCTGAAAAAAAGAATTATTTAGAAAGGGATAGGTTATGAGTAAACTTTTAAAATCTCAACTCTTATCAGTTTATCGTTGCTCCTTGGAAGGAGTACTCTGCAAGGAGCTTAAAGACTACAGCCCAGTGGAAGGCCCAGCTGGAGGAAAGCCTCTTTATTCATTTCCTGCAGGGATCTGGTCAAATAAATCAGTTTTCCTTTTCAGGCACCATATATATAGTAAAGAAGGACCCTGTTGCCTTTAATGTCTGTATATTACTCTTAAAAGATAGTCCTGTAGCAATAAAAAATGTTTTCAGTTTTAGGAAAATAGAATACATACTGTTTAGGCAAGCTAGAATTATGATAAAGCTTTTTGTACTGAACATCACAAATATCTTAAAGAATCTATGGATAATAAAGTCACAGTATTCTTTTCCTTGACCAAGCCAAGAAAGACATTTGTTTGCATATTTATGCTAATTGAATGGTTTGGCTTTAAAGCACAAAGCACTGTTTTAGCAAAACATAATTAAAATAAATTTAAGCTATGAAGAAAGGGAACACATTAAATAAACAAATTTACATAACAAAATAGTTTGGCTTAGAAATTTATTTTTATAATAGAATTTTATCAAAAATGCTTTAAAATTAAGACAGATAAATAAATTAAATACTTGTCAGCCTGCTACATTTGCTAGCTGATTAAGTTCTAGTAAATAAGCAGGTAATTTACTTTTCACAACTGTTTATTAGAAATATTTCCATGGAGAATGGTTGCAATTTAAAAAAATTATCTTTATTGATATTTACTGGTTATTTTATTTCCTTGGTTTCTATTTTTATTACCAGAAATATTTTATTTTAAAATAATTTTTTTTCCTGAGGTCCAATTTACAGAAATAAAATTGAGGCTTTAAAAGTCTGACTTGATTACTTTTGACAACAGTATCTACCTGCTTCGTGGAGTCTTAACACAGAGTGCATCTCCACTGTTCCAGACAATTCCTTTGTGTCCTGTTGCTGCCAGTCCTCTGACCTGCCCACCCTCTACCTCCAGGCAACAAGGCAACTACAGATCCGATTCCTTTCATTATAGGTTAGTTTTTCTTGTTCTATGATTTCTTATGATTATCACATAGTAATTCTTTGTGTGTGCCTGCCTTATTTCATTAAGTAGAATGCCTGTGAGACTTGTCAATGTTATTGTGTTGATGGGTAGTTTATTCTATTCATTTTTAATGTAATAGTATGTTGTATGAATGTACTACAATTTGTCCATTCAATTTTGGATGGACATTTCAGTTATTTTTAGTTTGGGGCTTTTGTGATATTTTTCTTTAAAGATAATTTTAATTTTGAAATAATTTCAAAGTTAGATTAAGTTGTAAGAGTAACACTGGTTTTAGTGTTTTCTTAAGCATTTATGAATTAGAATGATATGATTTTCCATCAGCCTAAATACTTCAGTTCCTAATCCCTGTAAACAAGGATATCCCCTTACAAAAACACAATAAACAACCATCAAAATTAACATTGATAGATTATCGCCATCAAATCTAGAGATCCCATTTAAATTTCACCAGTTGTCTCAAGGGTTCCAACCAGGATTGCCTGTTGAAAACTCTTTAATGACTTTCAGTCAGAGACAATTCCTCAACCCTCCCTTGCCTTTCGTGGTCTTATTTTTTCGAAGTTAACTTGTAGAATTTTTCCATTTGGGATTTCCTGGATGTTTTCTCATGGTTACATTGGTTAGATTTAATTAAGTTTTGGCTGAAACAGCCCTCCCTACTTTAAGTTTCGCCTAAAGAATTTTCCATATTTAGTGAACTGCAACCTAACTTGACATGTAAACAGACTGTAACCTATTCTTGTAACAAGTAGCCAAGTCTCAGCCAATTAGAGCAGCCCAGACCCAGCCAACCACAGACCACCAACTATTCAAGTCAGTTTCAAAAAAGACAAACATCTTAGTCAACATTTTCACTGCTATAATCTAAGAACTGACCATACAACTTAGAGGAAGGATAATTTTTCTCATGGTTTTCCTTGGAGATTTGGGGGTTCAGTCCATGTGAGGCAGAGGACACCAGATCTCAGGGCATGACAGCAGGAAGCCCAGAGAAGGAGAGCACGAGGCTCTGCTCTCACATCATGGCAGCTGGAAGCAAGAGAGAGATACAAGGGGAGAAGGAACCATATATAATCCCCAAGGCTGCACCCTGAGGGACCCACCTTCTCCAGTTACACCCTACCAGCCCATGCCACCACTCAGATAAGTCTATTAAAATGAATTTATCCACTGCTGAGATTACAAATCTCATGACTTAACTATATCAACTTTGAATATTAATAAATGAGCTCTTTAGAGAACATTCTATACCTAACTGTAACAGCAAGTGCCAAGCTTTTAATCAACATAGCTGTTTTTATACCTTAGTTTTGTTGTCTGTACTTCACTTTCCTGTTTCTGTCTCTAAATGATGGAGACAGCCATGTGGCAGCACCAGTCATTCTGGTCTTATTCTGGTTTCTGAGGTTTGTGGGACTGGCCAATCCATTTCTCAAAATCTGTTGAATTTGATATTTCTGAACTTTTACTCTAAGTACGCTCAAGTTATGCATTTTTGGGTGAGAATATCAGAGAAGTGATGTTGTTTTTTTTTCATTGTATTCTGTTAGGTAACACACAATTTTAATTTGTTTCATTACTGGTGATGTTAACTTTGATCACTTGATTAAGGTGACATCTGCTATACTTCTCCACTGTAAAATTACTCATGTGCCCTTTTGTGATTAATAAATATTTTGTAGGGAGGTACTTTGAGACTATGTAAATTCCCATTGCTCATTAAATTTCAATCTACTCATTTTAATATCCCCTGATATGTCTTAGCTAAATTAGCATTACTATGTCAAATTGTGATTTTCTAATTCAGCCATTCATTCTACATTTATTAGTTGACATTGTGCCAAAAGAAAAATCTTTCTCTTATCTGTGTCTATTTATTTGTTTGTTTACATCACTATGGATTTAACAGGCAAGTTTTTCTAAATGTGGCTAGAGTCCCTTTAAGCTAGGATTTTTGTTCCTTGAGCATCTCCATCATTATTTGAGTATTTTCTTATTTCCGATAAATGTTTTCTTGGCTCAGTTTTCATTTTTCCTTCCCCAGTTCTAAAATCAGCCTTTCAACCAAGAGTCCTGGTTCCTTTTAGTAGATAGAGATATTTAGAGACCAAGATCTGAATATTAGGTATACTTTCTGTTATTGGGGAGTCACTGCTCCAGACCCCTTCTGAGTGGACAGAATTTTGAACTATATGTATAAATACACACACACACAGACATACATACATACACATACATAGATATATACCTATATATCTATCTATATATAGATATATTATATGGTCTCATATATGTGTGTGCATATATTAATATAATTCATATATAAATATATGTGTGTATATATTCATATAATCATATATTAATATGCAAATATATATATTCATGTAATTATGTCAATTCCAATTCAGCAAGTTTAAAATTTCTCCCCCATATTTGTAACTCTCTTCTCTGGTAAAACATAGCCACGTTCAATATGCCATTTAGTGAGTTCATTCTCCCACGGTCACTGTGACCAACCCCTTGGACATCATGGGGGTGCTCTCCTCATCCTGCTGAGGCTCAGGGTACGATGTCCAGTACCACCTACCAGTGCACAGTCATGGTTCACATAATGCTCTGGCTTCAACACCTAATGTCAGGCCACTGCCCCCAGCCCTGACTGACACCTTTCTCGCTTGCCTCATCCTTATGGGTAAATTTTTCAGGAAGAAAGGAAAGAAGACAAGCAGCAGCAGTTTTATTTAATGAGTTTACTTTCTCAGACAGGATTTTTATAAAAAAGCTGTTTTCCCAAATACTTCCCATTAATATTTCAAGGTGACTAGTCAGTAGAAAGAATCAACTATGGATTTTTCATTTTATGTAAGGAGCATGCTGGTTTATTGATGTTTTTATACATATGTGAAATTACCAATGTCAATCTCAATATCATGTGCGGGGAAGCGGAGGGAGTAGGGAGGGATCCCGGGGCAGGTGGCTTACTAAGTGCTGTGTGCACATATATCCTTATCACTCTGAACTACATGATGACGTGAGACTACAGGCACCAATTAAAGTATATAAATAAAAATGGCAACAAATCCACTTATAACTATTGGGTTATATGAATTATAGAATAAGAGATTTTGGACTAGAAGAGGCATTGATTGATATCCACCACCTAAATTAATCATTTGAAAGCTAAATTAATAAGAGGTAGGATGCTTGTCCCAAAGTTACACAACTGGTAGGCATTAGAATATATGGGTTTGGTTAACTAAATGCAGAAAAACTGTCTTCATACCTTTAACTTTTTTCACAATTTGTATTTTTTGTGTGAATACCAATAAGAACATTTCAAGACAGTTCATTATTTATGCTGTATAGGCAATAATAAAAATTATTATCATTTATTTAGTGCCTACCATGGGGCATATATTATTTTAGAAGCTTTTATAGATTTTCTATTGATCATGTGTATTGATCATTGGCTGTTGGTATATTACATTAAAACAGAGAGGTTAAGTTACTTACCCAGTCATACTTTGAGTGGGATAAATCTAGATTAGTGTTGGATTCTAAATCTCTCTACCAAGCTAGAAAGTGTCTTTATAGTTTGTGTGCGGTCCATGCATCAGTTAATAACATGAAATCAGCTTAATTGAATGGGAATTTCTTGGTTCATATACTTGATGAATATGGTTTCAGCTGCAGCCTGATCCAGCTATGACCTGAAACTATAGCCTTGTTCAATGTTATTTTTTCTTATTTTACAGGTCAGCTATGCTCTGAGACTGTTGTCTCATTCATTGTGAGGCTCAATAATGGGCAAGTGGGCTGTATGAACTACAGTCTAATTCAAGCACATTTAAAACCAGGGGAAAGAGATGGGGGTCTTTCCCCCTAGGATTTGTAGCGAAAGTTCTGCTAGCTGGCGCCAAACTATATCTGCCATTAAGTGCTCTGAAGTATAGTAAAACAAGCAAATGCCCTGCACCGTCCAAAGTTGGTTAAAAGTCACAGCTATACATAGCAGTAGTTCTTTAGAATTATGGCCATGTTAGTAGATTAAATTGAATTTGTATTCAGTTATGATATAAACAATCTTTTAATAGCCTTAAAAAGGCCTTAATAATAATTATTGCAGAGAAATCCTTCATGCTATGCATACTATATGAAGATAACCTTTCATTACTTGCACTGTTTGAAGAGCAGTTGGTGTTACCTGGGACTACCTGTGAGCTATATCTCTAGGTGTCTGACTGTACCCTGGGACATACTTTTAATCCTGAATAAACAAGGCCACAATATTGTCACTAGATTGCATCCTGCTTAAGAGAGCAGAAATTGTGCCAGTGTATTTAGTATTCTCATCAGTATCTAACATATTGCTTGGTACATAGAAATTTCTTAATAAATATTTGTTCAGTTGGACCCATAATTACCTCATATTGAAGTTCTTTATGACACTGTATCAGGAGGGCTTGTTTACTTTTAATCATTTGCTAATTATTTAAATAATTGAGTGTAGGTCCCTTTCTTTTCAATACCGAATCCCCAGAATTAAGCTTCAGGCTTTGCGCCTACCAAGAGATCAATAAATATTTGTTCAACGAATGATTGAAAGGTGAATTAATTATGATGCTCTTGAGATTTACTTGATGGGAAATGCCCCTGATTTGAGAAATGAAGTATTTGAAACCAGAGGTCTGTGAAAGATTTTTCCAAACCCCTAAAACCTCCTAGGAGACTATGATTTACATATTTTGATTTTTATTAGCATGGCTTATAAGCCTATACACAGATCTATTTTGTCTATACTTTAAAAATAAAAACTTAATTATTCATCACTAGCTGTGACTGAACAATAAATCATGTTTCCAATGCTGATTGCACCAGAATATTTTCTACTGGGAGAGAATGCAAACCCATTTTTTTCCCCACTATCTCCTAATAAAATAGAGATTTGAAAGAGATTTCAATACTAAGACAATTTCTGTCTTACTATTTAAATCCTTATTCCTTATCCTTGTTTGATCTAGCTATTCTTTGGGATTTGGGATGCTTTGGGTTGTAAAAAAATCTCTCTACCCTGTAAAATACTCTTCATCCTGCTGTGAGTGTGCATGAACACCTACAGCTCACTCCCCTTCCCCTGTGAAGGGGCTGTGTAGGTCTGTGGCATCCTGGAGCTCACACTGCAAAGCAGTTTTGCTTGTTGGCATATTGGTCCTTACCTGAGATCACTAATGCTTTCCTTGTCTCTGAAGATTCCAAGTGTCTCAGGGAATGCACTGTGGCCAGAGATGGTAAAACTGAGATTGGGTGTGGGAGCCCATGCAGAATTCAATTTTATATCACATGCTGCCAAGTTTATTCATGGACAAGATTATATATAAGGAGACAGAGATAAGAGGAATAAAGTGTTTGAACTTTATAAAATGCTTTACAAATATGTTATATATTGTTGGAGAAATATGATTAAAAGCAAAATGGTCTCCCAACCCAGAAATTCTCTCCATGAAGTCAGCAGAGAAAGAAAAAAATTTTATTATTAAATAAGCACTAAACTAGAATGTAATGTGCATCATGGGCAATGAGCTGGGAGATTGCAAAGGCAGAAAGGAATCTCACCTCTTTATATAGCCAAGCAGATGCAGCTCATTACACACATTTCCAAGATAAACACCAACTAGTCCTCAAGTAAGAGGGCTTGGCAGCTCCCATAGTAAAAGGACTATGTCATACATACTTTATCCTAACTTGGTAATTTTGGGGTGACAAAAGAAGTACTTCCAAATTTTCTAAAGTTAATATTCTAAGAAAAGGGAGAATAGTCTTTTTTTCCTTCCTTCCTTCTTTCCTTGCTTCCTTCCTTCCTCCCTTCCTCCCTTCCTCCCTTCCTCTTTCTTCTTCCTTTTCTTCTTCTTCTCAGTGTTGGGATGGAACCAGGGCTATACACATACTAAACAAGGGCACTACCACTGAGTTACATCCCCAACCCATTTTTTTTTTTTTTTGCGGTACCGGGGATTGAACCCAGGGGCATTCTACCTCCGTGCTACACCCCCGGCCCTATTTTTTATGCTTTATTTTGAAACCAGGTCTCACAAAGTTGCAGAGGGCCTCACTAGGTAGAGAGAGAGAGAGAGAGAGAGAGAGAGAGAGAGAGAGA
>PVJS01043054.1:0-17234 GCA_004027185.1 Glis glis
GAGGGCCTCACTAAGTAGCTGAGGCTGGCTGCAAACCCGTATCCTCCTGACTCAGCCTCCCAAGTACTGGGATTACAAGTGTGCACCACCATGCCCTACTGAGACCCTGTTTCAAAATAAAAAAATAAAATAGTGGCTGGGTGTGGTGGCGCATGCTTGTAATCCCGATACTTGGGAGGCTGAGACAGGAGGATTACAGGTTCGTGGCCAGCCTCAGCTACTTAGTGAGGCCCTCTGCAACTTAGTGAGACCCTGTTTCAAAATAAAGAATAAAAAATAGGGCTGGGGGTGTATCTTGGAGGCAGAATGCCCCTGGGTTCAATCCCCAGTACCGCAAAACAAAACAAAACAAAACTCTGTCTCTTCTCTTTATCCATATTTACATGACTCTTATCAGTTCATAATTATATTTTATAAAACTAGAAATGGACTGGAGTAGAGGAAACCATTTATCCCTTTATTGTATAGATGAAAGAAGGGAGGCTTATAAAAATATCTTAATTTCATATACATACTTGCTTTGTATTTTTCCCTCCATTTGTATTTATTATAAAAATAATTCAATGTGATTAACAATTTCATGAAAGTTGTTCTCTAATCAGGCCTGGTGGTGCATACCTGTAATCCCAGTACTTGGGAGGCTGAGACAGGAAGATTGCAGGTTCAAGGCTAGCCTCAGCAACTTAGTAAGATCCTCAGCAACATACGGAGACCCTATCTCAAAATAAAAAATAAAAAGAGCTGGGGTGTAGTTTGGTGGTAGAATGCCCCCGTGTCCAATCCCTAGTATCTCTCCCCAAAATTATTCTCTAACCTCAATACTCTAACACAATGTTTTCATGTGTCTTCTAGTCTTTGTCAAGTTGTATATAGTTGGACATAGATTGGGCATAGTGGCGCAATCCTATAATTCCAGTATGTAGGAGGCTGAGACGGGAGGATCACAGGTTTGAGGTCAGCGTGTGATAATTTAGTGAGACCCTGTTTCCAAATAAAAAATAAAAAGGGCTGGGGGTGTAGCTCAGAGGTAGAATGCCCCTGGGTTCAATCCCCAGTACCAAAAATAAAAAATAAAAAAAGAAAGTATACTTGGACCTAGCTGTAATCATGGTGTACAGTGGCTTTCTAGAGATGACAAAAGACCATATATGCCTAATCTTCTCGCTATTAGTGCATTTCTATAATGCAGACTTTGCAGACCCGCCACCTGCTGAGAGGTGGACGCCCTCTTGCCCAGTGCTGGGGTTCTTGCTTTTCTCCTGTTTCTCTTTCGCTGATCAGCACCTCTTCGTGTCCCAGAACTTCAATCTGAAGGAAAGTTGTTGGATGGGTGGAGGCCTCTGGAGCCTCTGGCTTTTCTCTTTTCAATTCGTATTCTTCCTTCAGTGCTATTTCAAGTCCTTTCTTCTTCTCAACGACTCGCTGATGGTTTTGATGTTGTGTGTGTGTGTGTGTGTGTGTGTGTCTTCTTAATGACTCGCTGATGGTTTTGATGTTGTGTGTGTGTGTGTGTGTGTGTGTGTGCGCGCACGTGTGTGTTACTGGGGATTGAATCCAGTGGCATTCCACCTCTGAGCTACACCCCCAGCCCTATTTTACCTTTTATTTTGAAACAGGGTCTCACTAAATTGCTGAGAGACTTGCTAAATTGCTGTGGCTGGCCGCGAACCTGCAATCCTCCTGTCTTAGCCTCCCAAGAACTGAGATTACAAGCGTGCACCATCATGCTCAGCTGATGATTTTGATCTTAGCAGAAAGTCACTCACAATACAACCTTTCAAGGTTGTCATTCTCTGAGAAGGGGACCACTTTAAGACAGTTCCTGAACTGAAGCGAGGAAGCTTTTCTTAAAGGGCCCCCTACTTGAAGATCGCCCTGCCATAGTGCCGGGGAGCCAGTAAGCCCCAGTCCCCAGCCTTAAAGGGCCTGAGTACTTGGCTTCATTCCAGGTACCTGTAGTAACCCCCAGCTGTCTGCAGGCCAGCCCACCTCAGCCTTGCACAATAAAGGGGAGACTCGGACTCACCATCAATAGGTCCTGTCAGACAAGCCATCTGTATCATTCCAAGTCTTGGCAGGAAACAGATGGCACCCTCAGATTGGGTAAATTGAGAAGAGTTTAATAAAGAGACTATTGACAAGGCAGAGCAGAGTGTAGGGAAACCACAGGCCAGAAGGAGCAGAAGGAGGAAGCAATTACTGGAAACTCGAGAGAGAGAATTCTGTGAAAAGGGCCTCTAGCCAGGAGCTGTAGCTTTTGGTCCAGAGGTGAAGGCAGCTGGCCCTTAAGGAGGCGTGGGGGGGAGATGAATACCCCTGCATCCCTCCTCGGCCTCCCATCTCTTACTGTTGGTCAAAGCTAACGAAGGCAGAGGAGGGCACAGGTGCTCTTTGATGGAGTTGGTTGGGGCACACCTCTAAGGCACAGAAGGGTAGAGGGGCAAAAGGCAGCACACTACAGCACACTCTCTGACTTTGCAAATATTCTGCTGTGGTTCTGGCCAAGGGTCCTTGCTACCAGCAATTTTTTTTTTTTTTGGTAATGGGGATTGGACACAGGGACACTCTACCTCCAAGTTATACCCCCAGACCGTTTTTTTGTTTTGTTTTGTTTTGTTTTAAAACAGGGTCTCACTAAGTTGCTGGGGGTCTTGCTAAATTGCTTAGGCTGGCCACGAACCTGCGATCCTCCTGTCTCAACCTCCTAAGTCCTGGGATTTCAGGCGTGCACCACCACGCCCGGCTGCTACCAGCAGTTCTACAGGTGTGGACTGAAGCTAGCGGTTTCCCTGAGTGTTTCTAGCAGGATGCAGGGCAGCCTGCCTGGTCCTCTTCCTGCCTGGGGTTTGGGCTCCTGAGCTTTCTCTCTCTTCATCCCCCAGGGTTCACAAAAGGCAGTGATGTCCATGAAAGAGGATGCCTGCTCTGAGCCCCAGGGGCTAGCTTCCTACACCCATCCTGCCCACTCTGCTTCTTTTCCCCTGCCATGCCCTGAACCGCTAGCGGCCTCTCTAAGTGAGCCACCAGGTGCCCCTGTCACAGCCAGTTCATGGGATGACACACATCCCAGAGCTGGGGCTTTCATGCTCCCAGGCTGCCAGAAATTAGGACACACTTCCTTGTGTCTGTGAGGACTTCGCCTAGACTCTGGGCCTCCCTGGGCTCCCCACTTGTGCCTGCTCTCCCCCTGTTCCAGCTGCCTCCACTCTTTCTCCCTCTGGCAGGCTCAGTTCCTTTGTATTCCTAGCCTGCCACGTGGGGTCTACTGCAATAGAATGCTTCTCCTTTTTAAATAAAATTTAACCAACTTGCAATTTTTTTTGTTTGCTTGTTTGTTTTGTTTGATTTTTTTTTCAGTACTGGGAGTTGAACCCAGTGGTTTCTATCTCTGAGCTACACTCCCAGCCTTATTTTATTTTGAAACAGGGTCTCACTAAGTTGCTGAGGGCCTCGCTAAGTTGCTGAGGCTATCCTCGAACCTGCGATCTGAACTCCGGTCTCGGCCTCCCAAGTACTGGCATTACAGGCCATCTTACAATTTAATAAACAATAATTTAATAAATTATGACAATTTATAATCAGAAATCTGAGAATACTGGATTCTTGTAGCTGCTTTACCAAACCTTCTCACCGTGGAAGACACGATGGATATTAAAGGGAGATGACGGGGCAGGGATGAATGAGAGACTTGCTTTTTACTCTATATTCATTTTTACAAATATGGCTGTTCTTTTTTGTGTGTGTGGTACTGGGTATGGAACCCAGGGGCATTCTACCTCTGAGCTCCACACCCAGCCCGATTTTTTATTCTTTATTTTGATGAAACAGGGTCTCACTAAGTTGCGGAGGGCCTCACCAAGTTGCTGAGGCTCACCGCAAACCTGTGATCCTCCTGTCTCAGCCTCCCAAGTACTGGCATTACAGGTATGCACCACCACGCCCAGCTATGGCTGTTCTTTTAACCCTGTTTGTGTATTACTTTAAATTTTTTATAATACTACTAAAAAAGAATTGGAGCGATTTGTAATAGTGACTTTGAGTGGTATGGATAATAGCAGCACAGTGCAAATTACAGACATACACCACCAAAAAAAAATGACAATGAGAGACAGGCAAAGACACTGAAGGGGCATCCGCATTTCTACTCAAGGCAGCCGGCACTGCAGCAGGAGTGGGGCCATGTGTGATGCTTGGGTTGTGTTGGGCGTTTGTGTGAGAACCTGCGGTAACTGCTGTGGTGTGTTTCACTTATTCCCTTGATGACCTGGTCTCCTGCAGCACGGGGTGCTCTGGGACGCTGTCTAGTAGGTGCACCCCACCTGGAGCTCCATGTGTCCTCACCACTCGCCTGGAGATCCCACTGCCACACTGGAGCTTCCATAGGTCTCATTTATTTTTATTTGTTTTGTTTTCTAGTACTGGGGAATGAACTCAGGGGTATTCTACCTCTGAGCTACACCCCCAGCCCCTTTTATTTTTTTGTTTTGAAACAGGGTCTCACTAAGTTGCTGAGGGTCTTGCTAAGTTGCTGAAGCTGGCCTCAAACTTATCATCCTCCTGTCTCAGCCTCCCAAGTACTGAGATTACAGGTGTGTGACACCACACCTGGCTGCATTTATTTTATTTAATAATCAATGTTATGGATTGGCAGGCAGGGGAATTATTATTTATACTCCAGTCATTTAAATATTTGTTAAGAATGAGACCATTTCTAACCAAAATGGGAAGCAAGTAGTGTGTTTCTACTGCTCTTCTGCCTCCCTTTGCTCTCCCACCTACCTGGGAGGGACAGTAGGGCACAATTATGAGCAACCACAGGCCTATGATGAGGGCTTCCAGAAACCTGCTTCTTCCCTCTCCTCATCATCCTCCTAACCAATCACTTGCTGAAGCTCTGGCTCCTGGCCTCCAAGGTGAACACAAATGAGGCTCTCAGTATGAGTGGAGTGAAACTTGAACCCAACTGGCTTTGTGAGCTATTAAGCTATGTAAGGGGTTGAACTGTTAACTAGGGATCCCTGTAGATTTGTGTGAAGAACAATATTTCAACAACTCTGTCTTGGGAGGCTGAGACAGGAGGATCACAGGTTCGAAGCCAGCCTTAGCAACTTAGTGTGATCCTGTTTCCAAATAAAAAAATAAAATAGAGCTGGAGGTGTAGCTCAGAGGTAGAGTGGCCCTGGGTCCAATCCCTAGGGGAAAAAACACCACTCTTTGATAATTACCAGTAAAACTTTGGAAAACAAGACCAGTAATATCACACTAGTAGCCTGCCCTAATGGATATTACAATTCATTATAAAGTTAGTATAATCAAAGTAGTAGGGCATTGGCACTGTGGTATTGAGAAAAAGTCAACAAAGAAAGTCCTGCCCAGGAGAAGAAGTCCGCGAAAAGAAAAGAAAAGAAAAAAAAAAGCTCGCGAACCCAGTCTCTGCTCTTTATTCCAAATAAGGAAAGAATTTCTATGGTTGGCTGGCTTAAACCATAACCCGCGAATTCTGCTTCTGTAACTGGCTTGCTTGCTATAAAAAGTGAACCGTGGGCTGACACGGGGCGGCCGTTTCTGCCTTTCCCAGGGAGCGGTAGCTGCTGCGGCTAATAAAGCCTCTTGCCTTAGCTGAGTCGGCGGTCTCAGATCTTTTGTTCTACGCTTGTGGTTTAACAGGCACATGAACATACAGACCAGTGGAATCAAATAGAAAATTATTTTATAGGAACTTAATACAGTGTATAATAAAGGTCATATTTCAATTCACTGATGGTTTGTTTGATAAATGGTGCTAGAATAATGGCCTAACACATGGAAAATACAAAGATAGACTCCTATTTCATTAATTGCAGATGGATAAAGATGCAAAGGTAAAACAAACATTCTAGAAGTAAATTTAGGGGAATATTTCTATAATAATGTAGGGAGGGCTTCTTAAATGACATAGGAAACTCAGAAGGCACAATGGTAATAAAATAGATTTGATAATATAAACAATTAAATTTTTCCATTGGTATAAGACACCATAAAAAGTCAAAGGATAAGCTGGGTGTGGTAGCGCATGCCTCTAATCCTACTTGGGAGGCGGAGACAGGAGGCTCTGAGGTTCGCGGCCAGCCTCAGCAATTTGTTGAGGCCCATCAGTAATTTAGTGAGGCCCTGTTTCAAAATAAAAAATAAAATAGGGTTAGGGGTGTAGCTCAGAGGTAGAATGCCCCTGAGTTCAATCCTTAGTACCAAAAAAAAAGAAAAGACAAAAAACAATCATAGGATGACTAATAAGCTGCGAGAAAATAGTTGCAACTAATGGCAAATGAATGATTAATTTCCATAATATTAGAATTAATTCTAATATCCATAATATTAGGTTGCTTAAACTAAACATTTTTGACAAAAATGGCAATTTTGACATTTTTTTTCTTTTTTTTGTGTGTGGTACTAAGGATTAAGCCCAGTGCCTCACGTATGCTAGGCAAGTACTTTGCCACTGAGCTACAATCCTAGACCTTTTTATCTTATTTTGAGACAGAGCCTCACTAAGTTTCCCAGGCTGACCTCAGACTTGTAATCCTCCTGCCTCAGCCTCCTGAGTAGCTGGGATTACAGGTATGTGTCACTGGACCTGGCCAATTTGATATTTCAACCCAACACATAGTGCTTCTATATATTGATAAGAAAAAGACAAATAACCCAATCGAAAAAACTGAAGACTACAATTTATAAACAGGCAATTTGTAGAAAAAAGTAAATAGCTGATATGTGAATACATTGTTATAAATATGTGAATATATGTTAAAGTAAGAACAAGAGGCTACTATCAATAAAACAGAAAATAACAAGAGTTAGCAAGGATGTGCAGAAAGAGGAACCCTTATGCATTGTTAGTGGGAATGTAAAATGGTGCAGATACTATGAAAAATAGTATGGAAGTTCCTCAAAAAATTAAAATGCAATTATATATGATCCAGCAACTCCACTTTGGGGTATATACTCAAAATAATTGAAAGAGGGTCTCAAAGAGATATTCATGGCACATTATTCACATTATTCAATTGACAGGTGACTGGATAAACAAAATGTGATATCTACACACAGTGCCTTAAAAGGAAGTAAATGCTGTCATATCTTATAATTTGGATGAACCTTGAAGATATTGTGAAACCAACTAGTCATAAAATGGCAAACACTACATGATTCCACTCATATGAGATGTCTAGAGTAGTCAAATTAATAGAGATATAAAGCAGAATTGTGTTTGCCAGGAATTAGGGAGGGAGGAATGGAGATTTATTGCTTAATGGGTACAGAGTTTCAGTTCTGTAAGATGAAAAGAGTTCTGGAGGTTGGCTGCACAGTAGTGTGAACATACTTAACACTTGCACTGTATACTTAAAATGGTTAAGATTATAAATTTTATGTTATGTATATTTTGTAAAAATTTAATAAATTCAAAAGGCATATATGCACAAAAAGCAGGATAATACTTTTCAACCATCAGGCAAAATTTAGAACTAATTTTGACAATGATGTGGGGAAGTGAGTACTTTCTTTGGTACCTGGTTGGAAAGAAGATTGTTGTAGCATTTTAAGAAAATAATTTGGTGGGTTCTATTAAAATCAAAGGTGCATATACTCCTTGACATAGTAGTCCTATTTTTGCAACTCTAGGCTATCTGATGAATGATCTCAAGGAGAACTACATAAAGAGATGTTCTATGTTCATGGATAAGAAGACTCAATATTGTCAAGATGTAAGTTCTTCCTCACTTGATCTATATGTTCAATGCAATCCAGTCAAATCTCAGCAAGTTATTTTGTGGATATTGACAAACTGATGCTAAAGTTTATACAGAAAGGCAAAACACCCAGAATAGTCAACACAATAGTGAAGGAGAAAAATAAAGTTGAGGACTGATACTATCCAACTTCAAGATTTACTATAAAGCTATAGTAAGCATGAACTATGGGTAAAAGAAGAGACAAATAGATAAATGGAACAGAATAGAGAGCCCAGACATAGACCCAGATAAATATAATGAACTGACCTTTGACAAAGGAGCAAAGGCAATACAATGGAGAAAAGATAGTCATTTCAACAAATGGTGCTGGAACAACTGGACATTCACATGCAAAAAAAGAATCCAGACAAATATCTTAAGTTTTTCACAAAAATGGACTCAAAATGGGTCACATACCTAAATGTAAAATGCAAAACTATAAAACTCCTAAAAGATAACATAGAAAAAAAACTAGATGACTTTGGTTATGGTGATGACTTTTTAGATACAACACCAAAGGCATGATTCATGAAAGAAAGCACTGGTAAGTTGGACTTTATTAAAATTAAAAATTCCTACTCTGCAAAAGACACTGTCAAGAGAATGAAAGACAAGCCATAGACTGGGAGAAAACATTTGCAGAAGAGATATCTGATAAAGGACTGTTATCCAAAATATACAAAGAACTATGAAAATACTACAGTATGCAAAGAACTCTTAAAACATTACAATAAGAAAACAACAACAAAAACCAGATTAACAATGGATCAAAGACTTTAACAGATACCTCACCAAAGATATACATATTGAAAATGAACATATGAAATGGTGCTCCATGTCATATGTCACCAGAGAAATGCAAATTAAAATAAGATACCACTATACATCTATCAGAGTGGCCAAAATCCAGAATACTGACAACAAATGTTGGCAAGGATATGGAGCAATAAAAACTCTCATCCACTGCTGTGGGGATGCAAAATTGTACAGTCACTTTGGGAGATAGTTTGGTATTTTCATTTAGTTAGTTAGTTATTGTGGTACTGGAGATTGAACCCAGGGTCATTTGACCTCTTAGCTATACCCCCAGCCCTTTTTTTACTTTTTGTTTTGAAACAGGGTCTCACTAAGTTGCTGAAAGTCTCACTACATTGCTGAGGCTATCTTTAAACCTGTGATCCTCCTTTCTCAGCCTCCCCAGTACTGGAATTACAGGCGTGCACCACCATGCCCGGCTTGGTGTTTTCTTACAAAACTAAATATAATCTTGCCCTGTAATCTAGCAATCATACTCTGGTATCTTCCCAAAGGAGTTGAAAAATATTTCTACATGAAAAACTGCATACATGTTTATAGCAATTTTATTCATAATTTCCAAAGCTTGGAAGAAAGCAAGATGCCCTTCAGTGGATGAATGGATAAGTAAAGTATGATACATCCAGACAATGGAATATTGTTCAGCACTAAACAGAAATGAGCCAAGCCATGAAAAACACAGAAGAAACCTAAATACTAAGTAAAAGAAGCTAATCTGAAAAGGCTATATACTATATGATTTCAACTATATGACATTCTGGAAAAGTCAAAACTATGGAAATTATAAAAAAAATGTTTGTCAGGGTCTGGGGAAGGAGGGATGAATAGGCAAAGTACAGAAGATTTTCCAGGGCAGTGAAACTACTCTGTATGATACTTTAATGGTGGATACATACAACCACATATTTACCCAAACCAATAGAATGTATACCAAGAGTTAACCCTAAAAAAAAAAAAAAGAGTTAACCCTAATGTCAACTGTGGACATTGGAGGAGGATGTGTCAAATGTCAGTTCATCAGTTGTAACAAATGTACCACTCCGGTGGGGGATGTTAATAATTGGGGAAGTTATGTATGTGTGGGGGCAGGGGGTATATGAGAAATCTATATCTTCTGCTCAATATTGCTGTGAACCTAAAACTGCTCTAAAATTAAAATATAAAGCCGGGCGTGGTGGGGCACACCTGTGATCCCAGTACTTGGGAGGCTGAGACAGGAGGATCGCAGGTTCTCGGCCAGCCTCAGCTACTTAGTGAGGTCCTCCGCAACTTAGTAAGACCCTGTCTCAAAATAAAGAATAAAAAATAGGGCTGGGGGTGTAGCTCAGAGGTAGGATGCCTCTGGCTTCAATCCCCAGTACCGCAAAATAAATAAATAAATTCATTAATTAATTAGCTAATTAATTAAATTAAAATATAAGCTGGACGTGGTGGTACACACTTGTAATCCTAGTACTTGGGAGGCTGAGATAGGAGGATCGCAGGTTTTGGACAGCTTCAGCAATTTAGTGCAGCTCTCAGCAACCTAGTGGAGACCCTGTTTCCAAATAAGAAATAAAATTGGTCTGAGGGTGTAGCTAGGAGGTAGAATGCCTCTGGGTTCAATTCCCAGTACCACAAAAAATAAATAAATTAATTAAAATATAGTAAAAACACCTTGTTTCTCTGCCTCTGTCTCTGTCTCTCTCTTTACACACACACATTCCCACATTCACACACACGTCCCCACATACACACACACACACACACACACACACACACATCTCTTATTGGCTCTGTTTCTCTAGACAACCCTGAGTAATATGCATGTACTTTTATATTTTTGTCTGAATGTGAAGAATGGTGTGGAAGGATAATAAACCAAACTTAACATTGATGACCTTGGGGGGTGGGATTAGAATGGGGAGAGAACAGTTTTTCAAAATGTCCTCTTCCTCATTTGACTAGTTACCAGGTGCATGCAGTGCCTTTGCAACTAAATCAAAGCAAAAGAGAGAGAAAACAACCCTCACGAGCCACGTGGTCACGTTGCTACATCATGGAAGGCACACTGACTTGGACCACAGCGCCTAAATGCTCGTTTATTGTGTTTGTCAGCTTCCTGTCACTGTGACAAAATACCTGGGATAAAGAACTTAAAAGGCAAAAAGGTTTGTTTTGTCTCACTGCTTCCGAGGTTTTGGTCCATGGTCACTTGGCCCCATTGCTCTGGGCCTGTGGTGAAGCAGGACATCATAGTGTGGAGCAGGTGGCGGAGCAAAGCTGCTCACCTCTTAGAAGCTAGGAAGCAAAGGGAAAGAGAAAGAAAGGAGCCAAAGTCCCAATCTCTCCTTCAAGGCCATGCCTGCAGTGACCCAACTTCCTTCCACCGGGCCCCACCTCCTAAAAGTTCCACCACCTTCCCAACATGCCACAGGCTAGGGACCAACATTTAACACGTGGGCCTTAGGGGAACATTTATGAGCCAAACCATAAAATTTACTAGGAGACACTTATTAAATACCTACTGTGCATTAAGGACCGAACAAGACTTAAACCACCAAGGTCAACAATGATCTGAATTCTTGGACAGCTCAGGAATTCACAAGAACTGATACAATCAAAACCTCTGTACTAGCGGACTATTTTACTGTATTAAATAAATTCAATCATCTTGGCTCTAACTGGTTCCTGCAACTGTCATCCAGCATCTTGGGTGGTCCCAAGAAGCCAGAGGAGAACAGTGCCAAGGTAAATACGGATATGGTTTAGAACAATAATAGTACAAATCACGCTTTGAAGGATGTTTGTTGAGTTTCTCCTAGTTAAGGAAGCATGCTTTTATAGCACCCAGATGGAAAGACAGGTTCGGGGTCAGATGAGTTTTCTATTTGAGGATCCCTTTGTGTGTGTGTGTGTGGGGTACTGGGGATTGAACCCAGGGGCATTCTATCTCCGAGCTATACCCCCAGTCAGTCCTATTTTATTTTTATTTTGTAACAGGGTCTTGCTAGGTTGTTGAGTCTCACTAAGTAGCTGAGGCTGTCCTCGAACCTGCGATCCTCCTGTCTCAGCCTCCCAAGTACTAGGATTACAAGCGTGTGTCACTATGCCCAGCTTGAGGATCCCTTTTGAATTCACTTCCTAATGTGGACACTGAAGAGGGAGATGAGAAAATTGCACAAAGCCAGCCATCAAGTAAATCACAAGTGTGGGCTTCAGCGCCGCGGTGAGCAGCTGGGACAGTTTGTCGGTGCATGTTAGGTCTGGGTTAGTAAGATCATTCCTCAAGAGGCTGCGATTATTTCCTGCTACATGGTTAGACTTCAGAATCATCTGGGGCCTTTTAAAAAGAAAATCCCTAGGCCGCTTCCCTGGAGCTTTTGATTCAGTAGGTCAGGATGAGGCTGGAAATTGTCTATTTTTGAAAAGCTTCACAGGTGATTCTGACTCTCGCCTTTGAATAAGAACCAGAGGAGGTCTTAGGGGGTCAGCTGGGGTCGGGGTTTGATCACATGTCTACCCTGCTGTATAAAAGCAGCTTTTATCATCTGTAGTAGGAAAAGTATGGTGGCCCTGGAGGGCAGGGAAGGGTGGGTTTCATTTGGCAAAAGGCTCAGGAGGACTACTGGGAAGGGCACCACGCTGGGGTTCTAAGGCCTTGTTGGGTTGGAGTCCTGGTCCACCCGCCGCCTGCCCGATGTCTCTCTAGTAGAACCCTCTATCACATGCACTCGCAGCCACCCCGTCTGACCCACAGACTACATGCCAATAGGCACTTTGATGGCAGAGGGGAACCTTACCCCATCGCACCTGAAGCTCACCCACTGAACACCAGGAAGGAGAGGAGGTGGCAGCTGGACCAATACACATTGCTAGATCCCCCTGTGCCCGCTCTGTGTGGACACCTCCCCACAAGAACCTAGAACTCCAAGGGGCAATCCTGGATATCCTTGGGGTGATGTTAGAGAGGCCTCAAAGCTGAATTTCTACATTTGGTGGTGAACAGGCTGAAGTTAAGACTCTTGAGTTGGGACATCAATCCTTTTCTTTGGGGGTACTAGAGATTGAACCCAGAGGCATTCTACGTCTAAACTATACCCCCAGCCCTATTTTATTTTATTTTGAAATAGGGTCTTGCTAAGTTGCTGAGGGCTTTGCTAAATTGCTGAGGTTGGCCTCAAACCTGCAATCCTCCTGTCTCAGCCTCCTAAGTACTGGGATTATAGGCATGTGCCACCACATCCGACTCTGAGACATCAGTCCTGTGAGATAGGTGGAACAGGTATTAATGTTCTTTTGTGTATGTGTGTGTGTGTGTGTGTGTGTATGTGTTAGTGGGGATTGAAGCCAGGGGTGCTCTATCTCTGAGCTACACCCCCAGCCGCATTTTAGTTTTTATTTTGAAGCAGGGTCTCGCCAAGTTACCAGGCACTGGCCTCAAACCTGTGATCCTCCTGTCTCAGCCTCCCAAGTACTAGGATTATAGGCGCAGCTGGCTTCAGGTATTAATATTCTTAGTTCAGAGTTTGGGAAACAGTATAGAGAGCTGAAGTTGCCCACAGTCACACAGTAGTCATTAATGAGACCAGGATACCGATGCAGGGTCTCCTTCCCACTCCTGAGCGTCTTGCATTTCCTCACCCCGAATCTAGCAGCCAGACTTCCTGTGGACTTGCTACTACACAAACTATCAAATTTTCATTAGTTCCAGTAATAGTTCACCTTCTATTTCTTCACGAAACAGGATCTAATAATCCATCAGGATTAAACTCAGACACAGACAAACTCCCTCTCTCCCTCATTCTCTTCACCTCCTCTCCCCCACCCTTCTTTTCTACCTCTCGCCTTCTCTCCCGCCTGTCCTTCCACGGCCATGACAATTTGTCTCTCAGATCTCTCACTGTGCTGAGTCCACGCTTCCCACGGCCTCCTCCCCACTGAGTGCAGCAGCGATGCTGAGACATGGAAACTCCTTTGGCTCGAGGGCTCCCATTGGCCTTAGCAGACCTTCCACACACTGCACTGCAGTCCCAGCTGCTTCCACCTGAACCTCCTTCATTGCTCTTCTCTCTCCTTTCACAAGACAGGCCTGCATCTGAAGACCTAAACTAACACTGTCCCTTTCTTTCTTCCTCCCTCCCTTCTCTCCTGCTCCTTTCTGGACTCTGTGCCATCTTTACTATAGGTGTATAGATGAATACGGCATGGTCTCTATTCTCAAGGTTCCTACAGTCTATTGAAAGAGACAGACCTAAAAAGATAATGAAAACACAGTGTGATAAGTGTGATGACACAGGGACATATAAGGCATCAGCAGGGCCCCAAAGAGCGGAAGCTCACCCAGCTTGGAGCTAAAATGGAGGAAAGACTTGAATAAGATCGAGTAAGAATCAGCAAGGTGAAAGGGCAGAAGGAGGGGTGAAAAGATGTTTTCAGATTGTTGTGCTGCTGGGGCTGAGGTTTGAGGCAGAGAGGGCCAGGAGAGGAGGCCGAAGCGGTGAGCGGGGGCTGGATGTTGAACTCTGAATGTTGCACTGAGGGTTGGACCCTTATCCTGGGGCCAGTGTTGCCCAAATGTTGGTCTAGGGAAACCACCTGGCACTGGAAAAAAGACTCACCCACATGGAGTCCCCTGCCAGATGGGAGCCTTTGGGAATTAAATCTGTATTTTTCTTTTTTCCTTTGGCGTCAATGTTTGCATCTAAAGCCTTGGGGAGCTGCTTTAGCAGGGGTGGGGGGGCAGGGTGAGTCTGAAGAGCATGTGATTTTCAGGAGAGCTCTTAGGCAGGCAGTGGGGCGGGGGAGTCCACACCCCAGGGCAGTGGCCTGGTCTGGATATAGGTACCTGGAAGACAAGTGGCCATTGGATGAGACAGTAAGGAATGGACCTGGAAAAGGGTGTCGATTTCTGAGGGGCAACACCAGCATTTGAGGTGCAGGCAGAGAAAGAAAGTCCTTGAACAAGAAATGATGGTTCATTATTATGCTAAGTGAGATCAGCCAGTCTCAGAAAGTCAAGGGTGGCCTGTTTTCTCTCATATGTGGAAGCTAGAAAGAAAATAGGAAACAAAAGGGACTTCAGAGCCGGACGTGGTGGTGCACGCTTGTAATCCCAGTACTTGGGAGGCTGAGAGCAGAGGATCCGGGTTCGCAGCCAGCCTCAGCTACTTAGTGAGGCCTCCGCAACTTCGTGAGACCCTGTTTCAAAATAAAGAATAAAAAATAGGGCCGGGGGTGTAGCTCGGAGATAGAATGCCCCTGGGTTCAATCCCCGGTTCCGAAAAAAAACACAAAAGGGACTTCAGATAATTGAGGCTAGAGACAGTAGAATATTGGGAAGGGGAAAAAGCAGGATTGAGGAAGGGAGCTGTTCAAATAATGCTATGCCCATATATGAAAGTAGCACTACCAATCTCACTAGTGTGTATGGGGAGGGAGGAGAAGGGAGCAGGGTGGGATGTGCTGTATGCAGGTATATTTATCACTTTGAACCTCGCTGTGATGTATAATTACAACGCACCAATAAAAGTATAAAAATAAATATTAATAAAAATTAAATGCTTAAAATGAAAGAATGGTTCATGATATATTAAAAAGAAAACAACAACAACAAAAAGAAAGCAAATGTTATGAAAACAACTGAACTAATCTTGAATCCTTACTCTCTGCTAGGCATTATTCTAAGTTCTTTATGTGCAATAATTGATTTCTTACAGAAATCCACTGAAGTAACCAGGAGCAGATGCTCTACCAATTTCTTGTGCTCCAACTGCCAGTATCTGCTGGAGGATCTGGCCCAGAGTGTGACAGGCTGGAAGTGCCGAGGATTTGACGACCTGAGAAGCAAGCCCACAACCAAAGACTAGGACTTGTTAGTGTATCAACACCCCGGTCTCCTCTCTCCTAGTGTGGGATGACTCTGAGGCTCAAGTTCTACACCATTTCTCAGACTTCCCTGGCCGGATTAAGCAGCAGTGGTCCACACTTGTGTTTTGCTGGATAACCCACCCTTCAATGACGTCCCTTCATGGACTTACTTCCTGATTACTACCGGTGTGTTTTCACCACTCAAATGAACTACTTGCACTTGAACCCAAGTTGGCTTCCGGAGGAATCTAGACTAGGACATAAATGAAGACCGCAGAAAATCTGAGAACAATTAGAACAATGTAAACATCTGTTTCAGCCAGCATTCTCACAACTATGATCCAACACCTGACACATGCACAAAACTTAGAAGAAGAAAGAAGTATTTGCTCACAGTTCTGGAGAGTAGTAGATCAACTTCCAAGTAGAAGCCAGAGCTGCAGGTCCTCAGGACATCATGGCGGGGAACAGAGGGAGAGGGTGAGAGCTTGTGTCAGCTCATGGCGGCCGGAAGAGAGGAACTGGAAGCTGTGGCAGCCAGCAGGTGAAAACACTGTCCTGGGCCATGCTCCTAGGGACCCCTCCCCAGCAACCAAGTCCCTCCTCCAACATGGCTGCCTTGTTTACCACATGAGGTCTGGGGGACATTCTAAATCTAAACCCTAACAACACCTGAGTGTAAATGAGAAACAATCACTGAGACGTAATGATTATTACTTACCACCTCCTCAGGCTCCACGAGAATGTGCGTTTGAACTCACACTAAATCTTTTAACAGAGGCGAACCTCCTCCAGAAATAAGGAACAGGTAGTCTCTGGCAGTGGAATTTCATCACTCAGAGCTTGTTTACCTTTACCAGGCATCAAAGCCTTTTTCCCAGAGGAAAAAATTCTTCCAAATGCCTACCTAAAAAATATTAGCTTAAAAAAGCCCAAATATACTTTAGCTGGGAGTGGTGACATACACCTATAATTTTAGTACTTGGGAGACTGAGATAGGAGGATTGCGGGTTCAAGGCCAGCCTTAGCAACTTAGAGACCTTATTTCAAAATTAAAAAATAAAATAGGGCTGGGAGTGTAGCATAGAGGGAGAGTGCCCTTGGGTTCAATCCTTAGTACCACACACACAAAATCCAGCTTTGCCTTTTTAAATTCTCTGCACTCAAACTTAGACATATCTATTACCTAATTTTTTTTTGAGTCTTGCTGTGTTGCCCAGGTTGGCTCCAAACTCCTGGGCTCAAGTGATCCTCCCACCTCAGCCTCCTGAGTAGCTGAGACCACAGGCATGCACCACTGTGCTTGGCTTGTTACTAGATTTTAAAGGGGTCCTACCTATTTCGATGTGCAAATCTGAGCTCACTAGGAAATTAGATTTTATGAATTATATTTAAGAAAACATAATAAAGACAAAATATATTTTAAATGGTCTCTCCACATGTACCCTCTCAACTTATTAAGTTGCTTTTCTAAACGCTGGAGAGTAGAAATCATAGTAATATGTTTTGTGTTGATTATGCTAATCAAAATTTAATGAAACTTTTGCTATGTTGCAACTTTAAACATGTGTCAGAATAGGTCACCAATCAACAAAAATAATGTCAAATAAAAGACCCTGTAGTGAATTATAAAAACTGTGACAATATAATAGGATAAAGGACTGAGTGCTAAGATGGAAGGAATCTTAGTGAAATGACTAATTGAAATTTTGTTGGCACTCCTTGCTATTTCCATCAGTGGCCATCAATTTGCTTAAAAGGGCTTTTGTGACTCACAATTATGATGAAATTTCTAATGAA